>VXBH01005731.1:2347652-2376656 GCA_013400035.1 Rynchops niger
CACAGCGCCCGCCAGCGCCGCCGCCTCCTGCGCCAACCGACGGGGCTCCGGCCGCCGCGACATGGCCGCCGCCTCCCCTCCCCGCACCCAGCCGCGCACGGCACGCAGGAGCTGCGGCTGAGGGGGCGCATGCGCGGCGCGCTGAGGGGAGGCCGGGAGGGAAAGGGGAAGCGGCGCGGAGGTGCGACACGCCTTTATTGGGAGCGGCGGCGGGGCCGGCCCCGCTTGCGCCTCCCGGTAACAGTTCGGAACCCTTAAACGAGGGGGAAGGGCGGCGAGCGAACAGATACAAAGCGGTAGGGGCGGGCTCGGTGTCGTGAAGGCTTAATTTTCCCGCTTGGCCCAAGGAAAGGGGTGTCGCCGGTCAGGGGCGAGGACAGCGGCGGCCAGCGGCCGGCCTGCCCTCCCCGCCCCGCCGGGCAGCGCCCCGCAGGGTAAAAAGCCAAAATAACCTGTCTGGGAGCTGTTATTTTATTACATTTTTCTCCCGTAACAACGACAAAGTAGTACAGGTCCATTGTATCAAACAGCAGAAATCCTCCACTCGCCGCTCACCAGAGGAGGGAATAATTTCAGATGTTTTAATAGTCGATTTATCCGCCTCGAGTCCGACTAAGCAGGAAAGTTAAGTTTTCGACCACAGAAGCCCTCACAGAAGGTCAGGTGTTACATATGGCACAAACTTGACAATCTTCTGCACATGTCTCAGAACAGCAAGAAATCCATCAAGAAGGCACTGTTTACAATACTTGAATATCTGCGACATTTTCGGTGATTGGAGGATAACCTTGAAATAACAATAATTAAAACTTACAGGTGTTATACATTATTTACACAAACAGTGGTGAAGTAATAGCCTTTAAGAAACTATACAAAACCTTGAATCCAAAGTCTGTTTCATAAACACCAGTCTAGCAAAGAAAACATTAAACAAAATTCCCAAAGGCACAGGAGGGCAGCAAACAACAAAAAAAGGGAAGAAACCGCCATCACGATGTTTTATGGGACAACCTTCCAAATAACTTATGAAATTTAATTGGGAGGAGGGGGGAACAACCAGGCTATACACTCATTAAGAAATGTCAACTATTTAAAAGGAATCAACATATGAAATGCAAGAAATTCATCTACGGCTGAAACGGATACTTGCTGCGTTTCACATGGCATATTTGCTTTTTTGTCATCTGTACCTAAATGGCAAATTAAAGGCTTAGAGTGCATTTGAAAAACCCAAACAAAACCAAAACAACAAAACCACATGATAACAAATTCTGAAAATATTTCCTGTACAAGAAAAAAAAAAAACAAACAAAACAAGATTTGTAAATCAAACGTGAAAACAAGTGCTGTTTTAAACTACAAAAACTAGGAGGCCGCCACAGCCCTCAAACCGTACAATCGATTTTTATAACTATGTGCAGAGCTTGGTCTGAAGTACATAATATTCAAGATCGGCTACGCATCTTGGTTAAACAGGACAATGGTGATGCGCTAAAGAAAAGGCTTCGTACATGCCTGTGACCAGCTGTACTGTAAAAATTGGGCAAGAAATGTCTTTGTTCACATGAGGGAACATCACACAAAACCCAGCAAAATTAGGAATTACTAGGTTTTCCATGTACCTTTCAGAATTTAAATTAACTAATCATACAGTCAGGCAGAACTTTTCAAAAAGTTTCATCACGCAGCTTTTCTCTTCCTGGACCATCACTAAAACCACTTTTACAACAGAATTAAACTCTAAAAAAACCTGGTTGAAAAGGAAAATAAGCACAGGCATTTTTGTCTCGCTCTGTTCAGGTCTTTTACTTATCTTGAACTGAGCATGAATTTCAGATACGCAATATCTGTTTAGTCCGACATGGTCCAACGCTGTGCTGCCAGCCAGCTGTCTGGGTCAAATCCACGCTTACTGCCATGCAGTCCACGTGAAAATACACACAGACTGTGTCATTACCTGATCTTGAATAAAGTGATTAAAAAAAAAAAATCAACAGGAAAGGGCAGAAGGACGTTTCTATTTACAAGGGAGATAAAAGCTTGTAACTATCAGTCAAGTTGCAGCACCACAAATTTAGCAGAGTATTATTTTTGGGATTGAAGTTATTGCCCAAATTCTCACTCACTTCCTCTTTACTCCCATGCACAGAGTACGCTTAAAGGCTTGTAATAGATCTTAAGACAGGTGAAGCTTTGACATCCAAATGTGATAAAACGGACAAATTCCAGGCTGAGAACATTAAATTAAAGCTATTATATTCTGCTTTCTTTATGCTATTTTATACACAGCTGACAACTTCAGTTTCTGTTTAGAGACTTAAGTTAGGGACTTTTTTTTTTCCCCCTTTTTTTTTTTTTACAGAGAGGGACTCTCTATATTCACAAATTTTACCTCATCAGCTGTAGATATAATAGAAGTCCAATCAAGTTTGGTTTTGCCAATGCATACAACATCACTCTGGTTAAAGTACTGCATTACAGAAAATGATTCAAGACCAACCTATGCTAATGTGAAGCTGTAAGAAATAAGCTGAAGTTGACTGCTTAAGCAATAAACTTTTACCTAGCTGAGGCCCAAAGAACAGGAAAGGTAAAAGAGAAGGGGAGGTGCGTGAAGATGTCAGCCACAGGAATATATGAACTACATGACAAACAACAAGTAAATAGTAATTTCACTAAACACTGTGTGAGACTGATGCAGAACAGAAAGGTCGATCACCTGGTGAGTCAGGGAGGCTGCTCGGGGCAGAGGGAGAACCGGGCCATGGCAAAAAGCCAGAAGTGACCTTTGAGCTGTCCCACTGCCAGGGATGGATTTGATTTTTGAGAGGATCTTTGGAAAACAAACTTGGCTGCCCTTTGCACTGTGCCGTGCATCCTCCTGCTGTCTCCCTTGGGTTACTGAGGGCACCTTTACGATAGTACAGCCCCTTTGTGACTCGGTACACCCGACTGACATAAGAAATTCACCAGCTAAACACTGGCACTACATTTTTTTTGCTGGAATTTTACAATTCTATACATGCATATATTTCTTCAAATAAAAAGGTTATAAACCCTAGTATTAAATTGAAACTTAAGCTTCACATTAATTGGTATGGCTACAGCACAATGAATAGGAGCACCCGTGTGTTGTGTTAGGTAGTATATACTGCAGTAAGGTGGAGTTTAACAGAGACTTAGGGTTTCACTCTCATTTGTTTTGATGAGACTTTCCCCTTGTAAACACACGTTTTCATTTGCAAGTGAACTCATGACGGTGCCCAAATTCTGTTCTACATCATCTGCCTTTCGGGAGGTTCAACTCAAGCTACAAACTAAGCACACATTTGCATCTTCACATTTTGTTTCAAAAATAAGAAAAGAGTCCTGGCATCAGCAGTCTGTCTGCTTACTGTGACCCGGCCATACACAAACGTAAATTCAAAGCTGTAGATTTATCAAGACTTACAAACATACTGTAAATCCTTGACATTTGCAATTCACAAGGGAGAGCTGACCAAGACAGTATCTTCCCCTGTGCTGTCCTGTTAAAAATGTGCTCTGTACAGTAGGTGCAGGAATGTTTTTATGAAAAATCTGAAGTTTTAAAACTATAAAAATAAAACAGCTGGCTTACAAGCCGCTATAGTAATTCAGGATAAAAACTCATACTTCTGAAACAAATCAAGGACATTACACTGCAGAATTCCCAAGGACTCCAGCTTCTTACTTGCCAGTTCCTAACACTCATGATCTTTGTATAATAATGTATTTGACCTTTAACAAAAGTTTACTTCCAAACACCCAACGCCATTTACAAAAACTATTGGCTGCTTCAAAAGTTCCTTTGTTACAAAAACGGTAAGTATAAATGTAACAAAGTTTATCATTCTACCATAATAGGAATCACATTCTACCTACAGGGTCTGACCTCTGAATTAACTTCATCTATTCTGTGGTGCAGATTCATCAGTACAGCATGTGACGCAATATAAAACACAAGGCTGATGTCGAATGTCTGCGAGACAGAGGCACACACCAGGAGCAAGAGTGTACTGGCACTTACACAATTCTTACTTCAACTGGGTAGACGGGAGTATGATTCTGAACCATGGACGCTGAGGCAAAGTTCTGTGAGTTGTTGCTACAGGGCTCTTTTAGATAATATTGCGTCATTTAAAGTCCAACTTAAAACATGGTCCCCAGTAACAGTTCGATCGTTCCAGTTCAGAAAGGCCCTTGTTCACACTTCCTATTTGAACAAGAAATTAATGATAAGCTGTAGCAGAACCACGAGTAAAATGAAGACATAGTGCTTAAACTGCAAGAAATGGTAGTCCACGGGTGGTGAATTAGAAGTGACTCTATTTCGTAGAGCCATAATGTCCCTGTAAGATAGAAAATAACATCCTGTAAATTACAATTTAGACAATGTGGCATTTTCTAGTATATTAGGGCTCCCTACAGAAGACGTTTTTTGAGGAAAATTATGAAACATCAATGAGCAATCAAGATTTGGGAAGAAGGGTAGTTTAAAGACATCAAGGCTCTAATGCAGAAGGATACATACCAGAATCCAAGGAAAAAAAGCTAGAAAATTAGTACTCTCTAAACCATGTTAAAGCATTTTATTTAGTACTACCTCTTAATGTCTTCTTGTGTTTCCTTTATAGATTCAATGGCACTCTGCAGCTCACCAAGGTCTGTCCCTTTTTTCCTTATTCTTGTATTATGCTTCAGGAGTTGCGCTAGAAAGATACAAAATCCAGATGTAATTCACAGATGTGACTGTCAAAAAAGGAACAAAGTACTAATGACAAATTAAACCAGGTGCAAAAATGAAGAGAAAGTTTTCTAACTGAGCTTCTACTGAAAACCAAAGCTTTATTTCAGAGTCACCTGCAATGCTTGAAGAACCTTAAAACACTCACTGTACTGTATAATTTCTGCAAGCGACAAAAATCTGCCTTCTAGCAACATACTGATCTACAAATTAAAACAATTAATCTTGTTTTAAGAAAGAGTTTACAAACATGACTTTTTTTACCCAGATAGTAAATATGTGCAGTACTTAAGCCTACCTACACTACATACTGATGTTTAAAAGGTCCGGAAAGTTTGCAATTATGAGCCATAATTGCACCTTTTGCACCATGAGCCATTCTGCTCTTTTTGTTTTTCCAGAACGTGCTTCACATTGAACAGAACTGTGATCAAAAGCATACATTATTTCACAATACAAACATCGAGATAAGGAAGAGCATGTGCGACTACAGAACAATACTTCACTGTCAAAGAAATTTATTATTTCTGTATGCAAGCGTATCTTTTCCTACCTTCACTCCCAGAGGAATCCTGGTTGTCAGGCTCCGGGGATGAGAAACCACACTCTCCTTTCTTCTGACTGGCTGGCTTTCGTTTGATTTTTGGAACGCTAACCTACAATTGATAAATTTACGTATTATTTCCAGATAATCAGAACCGTAGGAAAGCAGCACATTCTAATAGTAATAGTTAAAAGCACAATATCTAACAGAAGTCCAAGTTTAACATTTTTGATGTATAAGCAGTCTAAAGTTTGTGCATCTTCCCATTTAAGGGAAAACATACATTAAACTGTTGAGTTCAAGTTTGCAAATTTTATATTCCTATCCAATCAAGTCACCTCTACCGCTTAGGATGCAACACAGAAGTAAAGGACTATGGATGGGGTAAACTACATTTCTGTAGGATAACAACAGTATTTTCTATCGCTCCCAAAGCTTTGATGACGTTTATACAAGTCTCTGGATCCTTCTACACCTGCGAACAGAACTGGAACATACCATTGGCGTCCGGTGTCGAACTTTTGTTTGGATGGTGCCATCTTTTTCAAATTGGATCATATCATTCAAAGGGTCCCATGGTCTGGTACTAGACAAAGTATATATAATTGATTAATACCACAGCAATTTAAATAAGAAATATTTTCCTGCTCAGAAACTATTTGGTATTAACAGGCTAAAGTGCTCTCTCCTTATACAGAAGTCAGACTTGAAATAAGCGATCCTATATTCCACCTATAGCCCAGTCCTACCCCAAAAGGCCAAGAGAGTCAAAAAATAAACTTCCCATACCAAACCCTCAGCCAGCTGATAAAAGTACAAGCTATTGTATTAACCAACAACATCATTACGCATTTATCTGGCTAGTGGTATGTATTTGTCAAACATGGAGAATTTTTCTGCTTAATGTACAGTTATTATTTTAGAACTACAGGGAAATTAGGGGATTTTGTAAATTATTATTATTTTGGACTGCCCTTTTTTTTTTTTCTCCTTTTCCCTTTTGAAAGATGCCTAGGAAGGAGAGGTTAAGAAGCAGTCACCTCAAACCTTCTTTCATCTCAAAGTGGCTGATGTTAATCAAGACTGGTTTCAAGAGGTACTAATGAGCTATGCACAATTTGCTTGTTATGGCTTTTTAAGAGTGCTTTTCCAAGTACAGGTTGATATAGAATTTAAAAAAAAAAAATCACGCAAAAGACACAGCTCACTGGAGAATAAGCGGCAGCCAAAGGCAAAGACCAACATCCCCACTGATTACAGCCTTTTCAGGACAGAAACTGCAAGTCAGCTGCATGAAGATCATTCTGATGCACCGCTTTAGTGAGAGTAGATTAAGCATGGATTTCCTTTCATCTCCTCCTGTACGCCTTTTAAAATGTTTGTAGCTGTTTCACATGTTGTGAACACAGACCTCCATTTACATCTTGGCTTAACCCGACTTGAATTAAATGCCATCTAAAGTAACTGGGTAAGAATAAGGCATTGCTCTCCCAAAGGTCTTTTGTGTCTGTAACCCAGAGGCCTAAATCCATAATCCATATACCCTAACAAATGCCATGGCTCACTAAACACGTCTTTCACAGTAAGTGTAAAAGACTGCTCTCTACATGCACCAGGTGGCAAGCCGGCATTAGATGCGTTAAAGGAGACAGAAGTTTCTTCCAGGGACTGCTGACAGTGCAGACTGCTTTCTAACACATAGTAAGATTTCCATGGCACATCCTTAAACCACAAGGCCCCAAGGAGACAAGAAATAACGCAGATTAACAAGATAGGTCTTAAAGCTGCAGGGGATAGTCTAACAGATTTAAAGTGCCGCACTTTTCCTAATGGTTTTACACAGGGTTCAACAGTATGGGCAGTCAAGTCAGCTGGACTATTCACAATTCTTCCAACGGGAAGTTTTCAACGGCAGTAGAAAATTTAAACCAAGAGAGGGTGTTTCACAGAGCATTTAGTCTAGGTGGGGAATTCCCTGCTGCAGGATGTTTTGGGCAGTAAAAGTCTGCACAGACTTAAGAGGAAACCAAGGAAATACATGGGAAAGAAATCTATTGAGAGTTGCTAAATACAGAGAATCCCTGCTTCGTTCCAGGAAACCTCCAAGCTGCAAATTTGCTGGAGACGTGAAGAGTACTCAAAATTCTTGTACTCATCCCTACGCATACACTTAGGCCGCTGCCCCAGTATTGCCATTCCTATACAGAACGGTGAAGCGTTTCCAGGTTTAGCCATGGGAATACGCTTCCAGCATCAATGGCTTCAGAATTACTTAACTCAGAGTATGTAATCTTTGGATATTTTATTTTTACAGTCCTTGCAATATGGAAGCATGTTAAGTATCGTAAAAGAATCAGGAGAACGTGGGTGTCCTTTGAAAACCACCACTAGCAAAGGGCTCAGCTCCAAGCTGACTCTTGCAAGAGTTGGTGAGAACAAAGAATGCATCCCAGCAGCTGGAGAGGCAGCTGCAGCTTCATCTGCTGGTCCAGATCATCACACAAAGAGCTTCAGACACTCATGTGCACAGGGCGAAATTTGACAGCTGAGCTGAGCTACCTGGTCCCAGCATTAACCACCGCTGTAAACCCGTTACTCTCAGAGTTATTCTAACATATAACAAATTAAATAGCTCAGTTCAATTAATCACAGGCTTTTCTGATTTCCAGTTGGTACACCCATATGTACCATATTTTCCAATCTGGGAAAATCTGTGTAGCTGCTTTGGTCAGTCTGGGGGTGGAAAAAAGGAGCATAATGCATCCCAAAGTGCCATGCCCAAGAAACTCTAGAACACAGCACAAATTTGTCGAGGCGCATAACCATAAAAAAGAAAAAGCCCAAAACGGTCACATGAAACATGGTTTCCTGCATTAGCAATCCCTGCCTTTTCAATACAATATATAACATTCTCTCTTTGGTGAAAAGCCTACCAAGTGCAGCTAAAAAAATTATGCATTTTAAAACACGTGAATAGGAATATCAAGTAGTGTGGCGCATTTCATGAGTTTGAATTCAGCTACGTATCTGAGTTCTTTTGCTCCTGAAACCACAGCAAGAGGCTCAGTGATGCTACCAGACATTGAACAAACAGTTTTTGTTACAAGCACTCCAGGACTCACTCGGCATATTTGTAGTGCCATTCTCCTGTGACTGAATCCTGATCGAACAGCTTGCACGTCCACTCTTCACCCTTCAGTTTCCTCTCTTTGGCACTCTTTCTCTGAGCTTCTTCCAGAACGTACTTCTCTTGAGTAGCTTCTGTTTGGTCTTTATTATTTATTGCTCTTGTCACTTGTTGCCAAAGCCTGACAAGCAAGCAAAATAAAGAATTACAATCTGGTTGACAGAAATAATTGCCAACATTTCCTTAATTATAGGCTAATTAAAGGGATCAACCTGTAACAGACTATGACCATGTTGTTATACATGTTTTTTCTACATTTCCATCAAGAATCTCCATGATTGTAAGGTTTGTAAATATCAACTTTGTATTTAACAGTGTTGCTTTATGTTTTACAGGTCAGTGTCAGCAAACATGGAAAGGAAAGAAACTGTATTTTGTTCCTAATTTGTTCTAACGTTCAAACCATAAAATTTGCTCATAATTTGGAGAAGATGATGAGTTTTATTTTGTCAAAATAATTATACGTGGTTCAAAATGAACTTACTTCTCCGACTCAAAGTCATCTTGCTCTTCAAACTTCACTGTGTATCTAGGTAATCTACGCTGCTTGATATCAAATGTCGGGTTCCAGAATGTCTCTGAAACATCTGTCTTCTTGTCACTAATAGTAACTTCACTGTCCTGTAACATATATAATTCAGTTACCTTAACTGTAATAATCTCAAAGAGTGTCAAAATAACATAAAAAGGGGGAATAAGCACATTTTTTGTAACAAGGATGTATTTTCTTTTGCATGTGTGTTGTTAAGAATAATTAGACATGCTAACTTTAAAATCCAACTTCTGCGCTCAGTGCTAGTTCTAACTTGGAACAGAGATGCAATGGAACCATTGCCACCGCGAAAACACAGTGGTGCCAGAGTCACCTTACCAGAACTGAAACAAGTTTAAACATTTCATGCTGGTGCCATAACAATTCTTTATAGCACTAACACATACAGTAAAAACATTTTGCAAGCTGAAATGTATTTTCTTCATGAACTACTCAAACGTACACAACTTCTCCACCTTTTAAGAGTTGCAAGTAATACCTACATTGATTCTATACTTTCTTGAGACATGTCTAACTATAAAGAGATACTTTCTATAAAAGTGGTACCTCATCTTTTTCTTTAAACTCGAGTTTTGTAACTAAGTGCTATTTTCAGCTAAATTCAGCCAGAATTTATAAAATACCATCCCTCACTACTTACCCAGTGACCCTCCAAAATAGCCAGAACTTCTTTGCCAAGCTTAATTTTCCCTGATATTTGGTTAACGCTGTCATTGTTACCCAAAAAAGGCTGCAAAACAAAAAGAAATGCTTTCATGTTTATTTTGATAGCAAATTATTTTTGCATTTATGTTTAGTGTTAAGGAAAAAAGTGCATTTATGAAATGCAATGTAAACAGCCCCAATAGCTTATAATACTATAACTTCTGCCTATTTCATCCCTAAAACAAGTCTAAAACCACAGTTCTCTCATGCTATATTTTCTTAAAAGATCTGCTGAGCAAAAGCATTGTCTAAGAAATGTGGAAGCAGAAAACAATGCAGAAAACTATGACACAATGGTATCTTGGAGGAAATAGACATTTGCTACACTAATTTCACCACTTTGCCAAGGGCCATTTGTTACTAGAGATTAACTTGTGCAGAAGCAATAACAAAAATGATTGCCAGAGATTTTCTTCAGCCTTTTTGATAGTCTGCACATGTATCCTATGGGCTGACGAGGCAAAACATTAATTAACACAGCCTCTTAACTTTTATATTTCAACTGAATACAGTTTCCCTCTCCACATGCATGCTTCGTAACAACTATCCGTTCAGCTTAAAATCAGTTTCTGCCTCAAAGATGGCAAATGTATTTTTCATAAGTGCAAACCACCTATAAGTAGCTTAGAAACCTTTGTTTAGCTTTTGAGTGGCGAGGTGCCAAAAACAGTCCATATAAACTAATGCACTGGGCATTTGGCTGATGTAAATGTTAGCCAAAGCCTTTGCATCATGTTTATTTGAGGTGTCGTGAGCAGCTTAAATTTTACGCAAGATAGAAGAGGGGAATCTGGGTCTGAGTTGTCCTCCAAGGGCTCTCCAGGAGTTTAAAAACTCCCTGAACATTTTTAGAGAATTAAAAATCACCAAGGTATATTAACAACAATACACAAAATACCCGAACCACTAATCAGATCATTAAACACTTCCTCTGTTCTTACACTTTCCTGGACAAACACTGGTGCCACTGCTGGAGGTAAGACGGACTTGTTGCCTTTTCCCAACTCGAGCTGTTCGTTAGATTCATACAACTAGCCATATGCTTCTATCTGTTATCATCAGAGATGAAGACAGCACTATAACTTTTGGTCAAAACATTTGGACCCAGAAGAATGTGTTAAGAAAAGAGACGACAATATAATTCCTTTTTTTTTTTTTTTTAAAAATAATCACTATTTGCTAGATACACACAGCTGGAAATGTAGCAGCTAAAGTGAAAATACCTCAGTTTCCAAAAAAACAATTCCATATTAAATCAGATCATATCTAAGGAGTGACCTAATTATTTTTTTTAATTATCATTATGCTCATTCTCCTTCTTATGCCCACTTAGAGCATTTACTAACCTTGAGTTTGAATTCAATTGTTGCACTGTAGCCAGTTTTCTCACAGGTGATGTTAACTGTCCCCCCAAGCTCTAAGGTCATTGTGCCATAAAGAATTCCTGCAAGTCAAAAAAACAGCTAAAATGAATGTTTATAACTGAACAAGACAAAAAAAAACTAAGTTCTTTGGGCACACTTCCTAGAGTAAACAAGTTTGTGCCAGAAGAAAAATCACCTTTTCAGATGACCTTTCCTAACGATAACCACAATCTTTCTGCCAAATAAGATAACACAAACAGAAACAAAAAGATCTAGGTGAATTACAAATAAGCAGGAAAAATGGTTTATTAAGACATATCTTTGGCA
This sequence comes from Rynchops niger, assembly GCA_013400035.1. Lineage (NCBI taxonomy): Eukaryota > Metazoa > Chordata > Aves > Charadriiformes > Laridae > Rynchops > Rynchops niger. Next base: position 2,359,098 of record VXBH01005731.1, read on the forward strand.
GCATACACTGCTGGCTCTAGCAAGGGTGATATTTAGTCTTATTGGAGATGATTGGAGGAGGGCAGCTTCTGAGGTTAAGGCAGGAAAATAACTCTAGGACAAAGACAGCAAAGAAAAACTTCACTTGAACAGCAGCAGTATGTACAGTCAGACCACAGGTGAAGACACTCATGGACAACCAATATAAGACAACACTGATCCCCTCTCTAAAGACTTTTGGAAGTACGAAGTTGACAATGCTGAGTACGCTTTCTTTCCTATGATTACTGTATTACTAATTACTGATTACTTCACCACCCCCCCCGCAATGCAGTGTTTGAAACACTGAATATATTTTACATACAGTGGATGCATGTGCAAACATGTTCTTTTCACCATGCACATTCTCTTCCCTGCATATTCTTCTACCTTTCTCCCTATCAGCTGTATTAGTCACACTAGTTCTCCTTCTTCCTGTTTGACTGCAATGTATGCATATATGTTATGAGCTTTGTAATTGTTAAGTATTATTTATATACAAAAAAATAGCCAAGAGAATATTAAAAACATCCATGAACAATGGAAAGAGAAGAGCCTAGCAAACTAATGCCAAATTACCTAATTCTGATATTTCATATTCATATTTCTCAAATAAATAAAACATTATAGTTGCTGACTATAAGGCTTCTGAAAGAGAATTTACAAACTACTGACTGGTTTCCCATAGTGAAATTAAAGACAAATGCTCATGATTTACACTCATACACATCTACACAGTGAGGTGTAGATACTACATTTCCTTTTATGTTTACAAGAGGAAAATATTGGAGAAGCTAGCTGAAAACTGTTCTTTAAAAAAAATCAACTCAGACAGTAAATTACTGTCATGTAGTAACAGATCGCTATACTTATGCTCTCACTATTTATGAAAAAAATCTTTTTTCTGTGCCAAAAAATAAATCATTGCTTAAACAACAGATGTATTTTTCTCCTGATAAAATACGTGGAAGCCCAGAGCCACCGATACTACCAATGTTGAGAACACTCTGCTCAGATGACAAGCTCAAATCCAACACAGAATAGTATTTAGAATGATGAACTATTTAGAATAAACTTCTGTTCTCGTAACTTTGCCATCTAGAGAATGAAAAAAGCCCACTACCTTTACAATGAGCATATGGCATTGTCATTACATAATCTTCTCCCCTATTTAGGAATGTCAGCCGTCCTTCTCCATCCAGTATGGCAGATAACGAATTCCCTGAAATTCAAAGACAGAAAATCACATTTCGCACCCTGCAAGACAACAGTCAACACTTCCTAATAACTGAGCAATAAAATTATGAAAAGCAGTGTATTTAGCATTGCAATCTATCCCGCCTAGTGAAGCCACTACAATAACACTTAAAAATTAAAAAACTCCCAAAATAGAAATTAGAATTCTGAAGACCAGTAGCAAAACCTATGTAAGGAAAGGATAATACAATGATCAAACGCAATTCTCTTAACAGCCTTCTTTCATCCATAAAAATAGCTCATTTGCACTGATTTTACACTCCTCAATATAAGTACAACAGAAAAAAAAAACATTATTTACCGTAAAATTTGGATTTGGCCAGAATGCTACCACTAAGGCAAAAACCATCCTTGCGATTGCTAACATAGAAGGCAGATATTGGAGGATGATGAGATACCTGTTAAAAAAATTAAAAAAAAAAAAAAAAAGAAAAGAATACGCAACGTAGTATAAATCTTGAGCTAATAATGACAGAATACAAAATTCAAGCTGCACATAATACAGTTAATATATGTGAAAGGTGACTATAATCTTTAAAGATAAAGTTCAAGCAAACATTCTTACTAAATTTCAAGAGTTAAGAAAATTAGCACGTGACTTTTACTGGAGAAAGAGGAAACAAATGCTGGATACACCTTTCTCTCTGTCTTTCTAGGAAGACACACTGAAAGAGATATCTGTAAAAGAACCCGTGCTCATCAGGAGAGCTTTTAGGATACTAGTCCTACATTTAAATATATTTTCTGAAACCGCCACATCGTATGTCTAGCACAAACATGTGATACATTTATTTTCCTTCAAAATACTTGTGCCGGTTATTGCAGCTACCTGTTCTGCAATGTAAAAAGTCTTGCTATTCGTCCTTGGATGAATCCACATGCAGCGGAAAGTCTCACCAAGTATAGGATTGTACGGCTTTTTTAGTCCCTAAACAGAAACAGAACAGAGAGTAACTATACAATGCAGCTACAGAACTTACAAAATATCAGTTTGTCACTGAAGAGAAGACACACACGCACACAAAATCATAATAATATATATGCTGAAGCACATTGTACTTGATTTCATCATTTGAATATTATCCTAAGTTACTCTGCTCTTCATTCTAAGGAAACCAGCATAGATTTCGTGTATCTGCTAAACTATCTCAGGCTACAGATAAGGACAAACAGAACATAAGAATTTTTGCAGGAGAATTATTAGAGATCTTTTGTCTGAAGTTAGGTAGTATGCACTTTCTTCTTTCGGTACTGTTTTCCACCAACATGACTATAAAGAGTATTTAGTGTAAAGCTAAATGAAGTAGTGGAAATGTTACTCCTCCAACTGCAGCATAATATCACTGAGGAATGGTGAACATAGAACTTGCTCAACTTTATCACAAAATGTTTAGCTCAACTTCTACTCCAAGGGAAACACACCCCATTGACTATAGTCTATTTCAAGCACGGCCAGGGACCAAAAAGGTCCACAATATAGTTGCATAAATAATGAAAACTTAACCTTGCTTTTAAAAATTGCAAAACAATATAATTTAAAAACAGAAACTTACTCCAGCAAATCCCTAAACCTTCAAACTAGACACAAAGACTAAAGTAAAGACAAAATAACACGTGAGAGGACACCTTTGGCTTTTTGTAGAATCCCGACAAGTACCACTTCACTACTTTTTTCATGCGGTTGTAAGCATTCTCTTCAAGAGCAGCTCTATGAGACAAACAGAACACACAGATCAAATATCAATATTGTTTCAGTTATAACACACTATCAATTGTTGTGATCTATCTTATATCTAGGACTTGACTAAAGCAAAGGTTTTGTGATTTGCGGTACTGTAAAACTTTCAGCCTGATTGCATCAAATTCAAAGTTTGAAAATAATTGTCTGAAAATTGAAATCAAACAAAAAATCAGAAACGGTATTTCTGTAATTGAGTCTTTTCTTTATAACATGAAATCCTGTTCCACCCCCACTGAAGTTGTTCCATTTATAAAAGGTACTACTTTAGAGAACCGGCCTACTCATGTACAGAACTTATAGTTGAATACTATTTCAATTTAGTCTTTAATTGACTAGCTACATCTGAAGAGGCAACTACGAATCTGAATGGAACTTAGCCCTGTATTAAAAAGGTTAACTGGTACTGGTTTACCATTTTAAGTATGTCTCCTAGAGAAAAAAAAACTAATTTTGCGAAGTCTTCTAATCAGTCTCCAAATGCTAAACCAGAAACGTCTGCAACACAATTGCTATTACGAAGAGAGGCCAGACTCCAAGATGTACCATATGAGATCTCAGGCAGTTAGCTTTCAGAAAACAAGGACATCTGATGACTGGTACATTGTCAGACAAACATTCCAACTTTAAGCAGCCTACAATGTTAAGTACCCCAGATCAAACGTTTCAGCACACGCTGTTACCTGTTTTAGTTTAAAAAATGAAAACAATGAAAACCAGAGGTAGGATTGACTCACTCGGACAGAAAGTCTGCATGGTAGTAGTAATCAGACAGCTTGTCCAGGAAAGAACGAGGTTCCAAGATAAACGTAGGCAGTACAACCTTGGACAAGTCCATTCCTGGACGGACTTGCTTCAGCAGTGTCCAGATTAGACTTTTGTTTTCTTCTGACACTACTTCTGTCTGAGCAGCCTCCCCTGCCTAGGATGGAAAAAAACCCACAACTGCTTATAGAAAGGAGAAAGAAAATAATCCTCCAGAAGACAGGTCAACACATTCTAAGGATGCAATAAGAATGGAAAATGGATACTTGAAATGAACAACTCAGAGATGCTGAAGATGGGGAGATGCTATGGGAGAAAAATCAAGTTTCTCTAGATACACTTATGATACAACTTTAATGAAGCACGATAGTTATACTATTCAGCATTAAAAGTTGCATTTGTTTTCATCAGCCCTAAACCAGAAAAATTTGAGGAAGAATGTTGTTCAAAAATCCTCCCTTAGTCCTTTGCTAGGCATCAAGTACATTACCCTGTGTTACCATGTGCACGACTTACACAGCAAAAGGCTGTTCATTCTTCCTACTTTTCCCCACCATGAAAGCTGACACGTTTATGCTTTCCACTGCCTTGTGGTGTCAACAGTATCAGTGGTTTTCATTAAAGAAAGGAAGCTAGCTTTTCCTTAGGTTTTCCTTAAAGAAAACCACTACTTAGGGGTAAGTGAACAAAACCAGCAGCCACACTCCAATATGCTCCTCTCTGTCCAAGGACAGAAGAGATATTCTTCCTTACAGTTTCTGAAATGAAAAGCAAAGGTTGTAGGAAAAGCATCCCTCTTTCCAGAACAGTTCTAAAATGCATGCTTAAGAATTTATTGTCAAACTCCTCAACTTTTCCTAAACTACTGCTTCTTCTAGAAACAAGACTAGAAAGCAATAAAACACTAAACCACAAAGTATTTATGTCCCATGGGTAAGAAAAAATATCTCATAGTTAGCACCTGAGAAGAAAGGGGAGATCTGTGAAAAAGCTCATCTCAATTTGTGTTAAGTTTTTTTTGGTATCTTTATAGCAAGTAAAACATACAGATACCCGTCATATTTGCCTGTGTGGATATGTAAGACAAACTGCAGTAATGGAATGGCAGCTCTGGGGCATCCTATTAGAATGCAAGGTGACATTAGAAACACAGCAAGCCTCCCACTGAATTCTGCAGACCCCATGGCTGCTTAACTCCTCTCCTGCAGTAGAAAAACACAGGTGCCAGCTTGCGTTAAAATCTTCAACTTCAAGATTTTTACTTGAAGAAAAAAACAGAAGTTAATAAATAGAAATAACAGCAAAGGAACAGGTAGATATCGTCAACTTCTGCTGCAGGTGGCCCTTTCAAACTGAGCACCTTCTGTCTAAGCTGTATTCCAGATAATCTCATTACCTCTGTCAAAACAGCACAAGCACAAGAGTGTTAAAACAGAGCAGAACATGGGCAAACAGAACTTTTCCCACCCGTTATTGCTGAAAATACGAAAGCCAATCCTGCATGTCAGCTTTCAAGTGTAGTCTGACCCCTAAAATATCGGCTTTCTATTTGGAGAAGCTGCTTGCTCACTACATCAACAGCACTTTTACCTCCCCAAGTTCTTCATGACTCTGTTCTAAGTAAGTAGTTTCCTTGATATCAATTGGTTCCGGATCGATGTAAGAATCATCTTGTCGCTCCGATGTGTCGCTATCGCTTTCTTCGCTTTTCCCCAGTCCATCGTTATCAGACTCCTCGTGGTCATGGTCATTTTCCTTATCAGATTTGTCAGAGTACATATCTTGATCTTTAAAGTGATGCCTTTCAATTTCACTGTCATTTAACCTACAAAACATAAAGGCTAAATGAATCTTCAGCTTCACGCAATAATTTTGTGTTTTCAAACCAGGATCTTAATAAAATACACACTAAAATTGCCAATACGAAGCCTGATCTGGCAGCAATGTCAAACTAGCTTCACTGGAAAGATACAGCATGTACTCTTCTCACTGAACTGTCAAATGCACCAAGTTTAGAATAGTTCTATTGGAAGGGACCTACAATGGTCTACTAGTCCAACTGCCTGACCACCTCAGGGCTGATCAACAGTTAAACCACGTCATTAAGGGCATTGTCCAAATGCCTCAAACACTGACAAGCTTGGGGCATCAACCACCTCTCTAGCAAGCCCGTTCCAGTGCTTGACCACACTCTTGGTAAAGAAATGCTTCCTAATGTCCAGTCTAAACCTCCCCTGGTGCAGCTTTGAACCACTCCCACATGTCCTATCCCTGGATCCCAGGGAGCAGAGATCAGCACCTCCCTCCTCAGGAAGCTGTAGAGAGCAATGAGGTCGCCCCTCAGCCTCCTTTTCTCCAAACTAGACAAGCCCAAAGTCCTTAGTCACTCCTCATACGACATTCCTTCCAGCCCTTTCACCAGCTTTGTTGCCCTCCACTGGACACATTCAAGGACATCCCTCTTAAATTGCGAGGCCCAGAACTGCACACAGTGCTCAAGGTGAAGCTGCACCAACGCTGAATACAGTGGGACAATCACCTGTTTTGACCAGGCTGGTTATACTGTGTCTGATGCATCCCAGGATGTGGTTTACCCTCTTGGCTGCCAGGGCACACCTCATATTGTGTCTACTGTCAACCAGCACCCCCAGACCCCTTTCTACAGGGCTGCTCTCCAACCACTCCTCTCCCAAATTTCTACTTGTGTCTGGTGTTACTCTGCCCCAGGTGCAGAAGCTGGCATTTGTTCTTGTAAAATTTCATGCCATTGATGATTGCCCAATGCTCCAATCTATCTAGATCCCTCTGCAAGGCCTCTTGCCCCTCGAGAGAGTCAAGAGCACCTTCCAGTTTGGTGTCATCAGACAACTTGCTAACGGTGCGTTCAACTCCTGTATCCAGATCATTGATAAAAATATTGAATAGAACAGAATTGAGCCCCAAGGAACACCACCTTCTTCACCCCGATTTTTCAGGTGACCATCTTCAACAAGTATCAGTCCAATGTTTTCCTTGGACCTCCTCTTGCTATTTAACGTACTTTAAAAAGCTAGCTCTCAGTTGAAGCTAAAACGGTTTTCACCTTTCTTCTCCCTCTCCTGCCAACCCCATTAAAACTAGGCCTGCAGGTTTTGTTGCTTAGATAGTTAAACACACTGAATACTCTTAGAATATGCTATATCCAAAGATCTACTTAATTAAACCATTAGTCTTAATTAGATTTAACAGTTGTAGCTAATTGCTGTGGGCCAGCTGCTGATATTAAACTACTATTCATGAGTACAGAGCTTCAGCTGAATTGTACCCAGCAGTTTTATTGTTTCCATGAGATAATGGAAGGAGCAAAACTGTAGCTAAGCCTGCTTGGTCATCTGGATAGGGCCTTGAATCGGGGTCGGAGGCAATAATTTGCCTTTTCTGTGCTTTTCTCAGACTATCTATGCCAGAAAGAACCGCATTTCTCCCAGTGCAGGTCTCTGTCTCAAATACAGCAGCATACTCGGAACAGCAGTACAGAATTCCTGCACACTCAGACAAGGCAGGTGGGCAGCTAAACCTTCATGGGTGGGAGGGATTATTTGAAATAAATTTACGTGCACCTGAAAGTATATTGAATTGGTGGAAGATTACTGAGATAAACTGTGCATAGTGCAAGCTTCAGACCCAATTATTCCAAATAAAGGACTAAATCTTTTATATTTTCTAATGTACTTTGGTACCACAATTGAAGTGTTTGAAACACCATTAATTTGCCAGGCTTGTTTAATAATATATTTCCACAAAATCTTACTCTCCTAAAATTCTGGCTGAAAGTATTTAATGAAATAAACAGGGAATTACTCAAGGACACTCAGCCATTAGATACCAGGTGAGTGATACCAGGTACTTTCAACTTTTATGCATTTAATTTAATATAATAATAGGGTGACTGAATCATTATTCATCCATCTGACGATTCAAAGCTGACACATGCTGAAACCATTTAAATAATGATAGGCTTATTCATTTCTTTCATTTCTTTAACCAAAGAATGCAACTTATATTCACATCTACCAACTTTTGTCACGTGTACTGATTTTCAGGGGAGGCTAACAAGAGAGACCAACTTCAAGACACAAAACATTAAAACTTTATCAGTTTGAGTACTTGAACTTACTGATGGGATACTCAACTTTGAGCTCCCTGGGCTAGATTTCCCTCTGTACTCACTTTGCTTGAAAAAATATTTTTTCATTTTATCCACATACAATATAAAACACAGTGCAAATAAGGCACATAAAGAGAATGCAGGAGCAAAAAAGAACTGTAGCCTTAGGAAGAGATTCTCCCTGTGGAGAAGTTATCACTAGAAGGTCCTACCAAAAGGACAATCAGGTTTAGTAATTAATTCACTTACGGTAAGTTTTCTCCACTGTGCAAGTTGTTAGCACGAAGCAGACCATAGAGAGAGACATGAGTACTGTCTGCTGAAGAGTTCAAATCATGTTCTTTACCTTCTCTAATCATTGTACGTTTAAGCAGACTTGAACATTTCAGTGCCAGCTCCAAAGCATCCATCCAACACCTGCCTAAAGACAAATTTATTATTAGACTAAAAAAAAATCAAAGATTTACCTGAACGATAAAATTTCCATTTCCTAATTTCACAATCCTTTTGGGTCTGCTTACACTTCTTTTGAAGATACACTTCAGAGTTGTTCCATGTTACATGCACTGGATTTTATAATATGGTGGGCACACAAAACCAACTCGCAGCTACTCAGCTCTTGTACAAGGGATGCTTCAGGATAGGACAAGCAAGGTAAATCATAATTCTGTTAGAGCACGTTCCAGCATTTCTTCCTTAATGCAAGTATGGTTTCATCCAGGCCCTGACTGCTGAATTCCTCCGAAGTTGCCTCCGGCCCTGCTCTAGTTTTGAAGACTAAGTAACTGTATCCGTTGGCAAAATTTGCTCATACAATAACAATGTGGAAAAGGAGCTACGATGACAGCATATAAATGCCATGTCAATATAAAACAGCGGATATTCTAAATAGCTTTTTGGCTAAAAGTGACTAAACAAATTTGTGTGTTCTTTCTGCTCCTTATTTCTTCGTTTTCACGTATCTAGTCCGTTTTTCAATACAGAAGGCAAATAGAGTCCTATTTTTGAAGTGTGCAGGGGTATGCTTAATTATCCAGTAGAAAGAAAGCAGCTGCTACAAAGGTTACACAACAGTCTTAAATTTTGTTTCCATGTGTAACCTTTGAAGATGGTTGCACTGATAATGACCACGCCCTTCCCAGTGATGAAGGGTGTTACAAAACTGTATTTTGAGGGAATTTTTACTAGTAGAACTCTGTGCAACTGCTGCACTTCATACTAAACAAATGCTTTCCTTAGCAACAAAGTATGTACACATTAGCACTTTAGAAAGGCGCTAGTTTGAGTATTTAGACACACATTAATGTAGTCGTATCTGAAATAACCCCTTCCCCCTCCTGTACCCAGCCAACACAAGGCAACTGCAAGGAGTTCTACTGACAGTTTCTTCAGGTCAAAATTTTCCTTTAATAACCATGAAAAACTACCAGTACCAACACAACTGAAACGTACCAAGTTAATGGGGAAACTTAACAATGATTAAACTGCAAACACAGTGCTGTAACAACCATAGAAAGACAACTGAAACCACGTCTTTCTAAAAAGTAATTGCTGTCACTGTGGAAAAACACCGAAAGATCTATTTACCATCTGATTCTGAAGCGGCTCGGATGATCAAATAACTGCTGGGCAACGGCTGAGTTATAGAACCAACTGCTTCACCTTTGGGACCCTTGAAATACACAAAACAAGCAACAGCATCAGGTATTTTAATTCAGTTTTACAGTTTACAATTCAAAGTAATAACAAGCTGACACACCGCAGGGCTATTTACTGTCACTCAGCAACATCTAATGAAGACATGAATGGAAAGATAGACAGCCCTCTTTTACTGGATTTCTTCTTCAAAGACTTCATTCTACATACAGCTCCCAATTCAACCCCACGTTAAAAAGAATGGTCTTTGGGATTCAAATAATTTGTGGTGGTGGGTTTTTTTTGTGTAAATCAGACTTGGCATAAGTAACATGGAAATGCACTGCTGATGCTAATTATAGCAAGATGATAAAAGCATCAAAAGGAACATCACGAGGGAGTCACCCTCACTGTCCAGGGATTCCTGCAGATGGATGTGAAGAGATCACAAGGGGCAAGCTACTCCTCTCCAGCTCAGGATTTCAGCTAAAGAGGTAAGATCGAAAGAAAGCAAAACAAAAGACATGTCTGTGGAGTGGCTTAGGAGAGTTGATTTACAACAAATGCTGCCTAGTAGAAGACCCCACATTCATACAGCAACTGGCTCTTCTCCCTCCAGTCCCATTTGTTCTTGATGAGAGCAAAGGTTCCTCTCAATTCCTACAAGGACGCTACGGTTCATAGCACAGAGAGACACGAGGGTAAGCCAAACCCTTGCAGAAAATCGGAGGCCTTCTTCAGTGATCCACTTCAACCTTATTTTACATGACAATGTGTTTGGTGCCTCAGCAGTATCCTATACTCCAGAACTGCATGATTTTTGGCTGTCTTCAGAAGACAGATGAGTCAATCAATATTTAAATAAAATGGAAATAACTCCTCCCACCCAAACACTACGTATTCCTACAGAAACCCACTCATCCTTTCTCCCTCCCTCCTTCTCGTTCCACCTCTCTACCTACCCAGCAGTCAGTTCCACAAAACATTTAGGTGCCTAACTGCAGGTTGGCATTTAAATAAGAAAAAACCCAAGATGATGCCCAGGTCCATAAAAGACATTTAGATGCTTAAGTCTCTCTATAAAGGGTATCAGCAGGACACCATGACATTATGCTCAACCAAGACACACACAGGATGTCAAATGCCAAAGTATAATTTTCACTATGAAGTTCTTCACATTCCAAATAAAAAAAAAAAATTAAAAAAAATATCCAAAAGACCTTTCCATTTCTGTCAAGCTTCAATTTGGAATAAAATGCTAGAGCAACCATTTTAAAGACCCTTCAAAAAAAATTTACTTATGGTTACTTTGAGACAACTGATAGGCAAAGAGGGCTGTATTAAACATACTCGAAGCTATTGTTGAAAGCTAGGTTAAGCCTGCCTAACTGATGAGTTAACACATTTTGACCTCAACTGATTTCCCCCAGAGAAGCCTAATGAAAAGCCAGTACAAGGCTTAGAAGAGGGAATTGGAAAGCCAGCAGAAGTTTTGAGCAAAAGCAGATAAAGGCAGATATTTTAGAAGCAAGCAAATGAAACAGCCAGAACGTTTTTGAGGGCGAGAGGCGAGTAACGAGGAGTCTTGGTGGCACTGAAATACCAATACAGGCAAGCTAGTGCTGGTGTAAATGATGTTCAGAAACTGCCAAATAGTCAGTATGGAGTAACAGCAATGTGGGTGTTAGAAACAAGATTCCAAACCTCAGTCCCCTTTCGAGCGAGCAGAAAGGTGCACCTACAAAAAGTCTTTGGTGAAGCGACATCATGGGGATCAGGAGTTAGCGGGTGAGGAGAACCAGGAGGGACAACCCCATGCACGAGCAACTCCTCACGCCGAGGGCAGGCAGGGAGGGAAGGGGTATCGCTCTCACCAGGCCCCTGCGGAGGGGAGAGCACAGCGGCGCAGGGCAGCACCAGGCAGGGGTGGAGAGGTGCTGGGGCCCTGCACAGAGGGGACCATGGCACCATGGGTGCACCAGCACGGTGCAAAGACCCCAACCGTCTCAAGTCCTCAGAACTCTCAGGTCACAGGACACAGACTAAGGGCAGATGTCTGCCCGTGAGATCTCCCCTTTAGGGTTATACTGTGGGCGTGCAGGGTACACTAGTTACCAAACAACTATAATTTAGAGATGGTGTGGTTTTGGTTTAGGGTTTTCTTTTTAATGCAAGAAAGCTATACTCCCCTAGGTGCTTTGACAATACATTGACTAAAACCAAATGAATAATTTGCAGCAAACATTTAAGTAGGTTGACTTATTTTGGAATAACGGCTTGTGGATCTTGATTTTTTCTAATTGATTACTGTTTCAGAAGCACTGAGCATTTTTTGTTGATACCACCCATTATGGTTTCAAAATAAATTTTCAGTATGTTAGTGTTATTGTACTAGAGACATTAGTTTCCATTTGTATGGTGACTTTATTTGAACTGCTCCTGACAGAATGATGGTACAACTACTCCAATGCAAGGTAATGGGTAAGTTAAAAATTCCACTAGATTATTCTGTAGGAAGTAAACTTCAACATTTTTTATTCATGCCAATAAAACTCAAATGCAATGAACATTCAGGGAAAGCAAGAAAAACCGATAAGCAGTCACACAACTAAATTTGCTCATGAAAAATTATTTGCAGTAACTTTTCTAGTTATTAGTTTTAGAAAACTAAAATGGCATCAGGACCGGGCACATGAGGAAGACAGAACAAGGTACGGTGAGTGCATCAGCTACCTCAGAGTGCAGGAGGAACATCAAAGACCACAGCAACAGGCTTAAGGGAGCGTGTGAAGTGGCTGTCCACAAACTACTGCAGAAGAGAATTTGCAGTCTGCCAGAAGGACACACTATGGGAAGTGTGTTCAAGTGAGAAAATCTCCTGCAGTACTTACACCTGTATTTCTTGCAACACCATCTTCCTGCACTGACTGCAAACAAGGCTCATTTTGCCTTAACTTCAAGTTTGTTCTGGTACATCTACTCTGTAAATCAGTCAATTGCTATTACGCTTATGAAAGTTTGCCTCATGATAATAAATCTATAACTAGGACATTAAAATGGATGAGATAAAGATGGCAGAAAAAGGCTTCGAACTTCAAGGCCTTTCATCTACTTAAATCCAGTAATTCTCAACTGCAAATAGCCATACCAAAATGAACAAACGCCACTCCAGCTCTCAGCACATTTAGAATGGACAATATCAACTTGTTCAGGTTCAAAATTTGACCTACCTTAAAAAAGTAAAAATCTGGTGGGGCATGTCCTCTAAATTCTAATTATCTAGTCAAAAAAACAAACAAATCCATTTCTCATTGCCAAGCAATAAAGAAATATAAGACTGATTTGTGATCTTCTGCAGACAGGCCACCACTTTGCAATGTATGTATACATGATCATAAATTAAAGCACATTAACACCAAACCCTATAGCTTTGAAAAAGGATATGAAGTTTGTGTTCTGCAAATGTGAGATTATCACTAATCAGTGAAAACTTTTCCTAAGGAGTATTAAAATCAAATCATTCAAAAGCAACAACAGAAGATTTGATCTAAGCTTGGTAAGTTTAGATAACATTGATAACGATAACAATTCAGAAAAGACCACAAACAAATATCAGGTATTATACTAGCTGACTGACTTCCCAGTCTGTCATGAGGAAGAGAAAATCAATGCAGAATATTCTACACATGTGACAATATCTCTATATCAATTTAAGATTCAGAAGATACAATCTCACAGCAGCTATCCTAAGACGTATGTTGCAGAGGGCATAAATAATTTATTATGACAAGGGTCCTAATATTGTACAGTAAGTTCATCTAAAGTAAGATGTCATTTCAGGAGGCAAATACGTTCACTTGTGCTGTGTGTCCACACCCCCTCTCCATATGCAAACACAAAACGAGGACTACAATAGTTTATTTACTAGAGTATAAACAATGAGCAATACTAAACATTAAAGATTCTTAAGAGAAATTAAAATAAACCTTTGCTGTGCAGAACACACTGTGCTTTTCAAGACTTACAGATTAGAGCTGCCCACAATATTATGCCATGTATGACAAAGCAAACAGACATTGGAACTGAAGGAAAACGTTTATCTTCCTAAAACTGTAGCCAAAACGGAACACAATTGGCTAAGAAGTTGCAAGATAAGCTATTATTGCACAAGGAAGTAATGTGAATTTCTACTCTTACAAGAAAATCAAATTAGGCTGACATTTTATTACATTAATATAAGGTTGGAAGTCACATCTCAACTCTTTCATTTTAGCAACTCACTTCCGTCCTTATTTTCTCAGATTTGACTGATGTAAAATACAACATTATACACTCATTCCTTGCACTTACATGATTGCCAGTAATGGCATTAACCTCTTTAATGGCATTCCTCTGCACACCACACTTCTGAAGCTATTTAAGTATACAGAGCAGCACAAATCAAGTATTTTCTGTGATTAAGAGGACTAGATGTTGAAGGCTTATATTCAGAATAAACAAACCATTAAAGTTATAACAGAAAATGAAGTTCAACTTTTCATTAAAGTTGTCTTTACTCGTAGCTGGCTAATGCTAGTCATCCATTAAGAACCATATACGCTACCACTAACCTTTATAGCCCATATGGACTGCTCCAAAGGATGAAAAAGTTTGAAACAAAAGCCATCTTTTTTAGAAGGCCTCTCAATGAGTTCACAAGCGTTCAGGAGCACTGTTCCCACCCACTGGCCGTTTTTGGGGGTTTTGTAAACAAGCAACACTCCTGGTTTCAGTACACACCACAGTTTGGTCCAGCTTTTCAAGGTACCACGAATCTAGAAGATAAATAGCTACAGTTATATCTCGGTGAAGTCAATAGCAAAACCATGGCACTTAACAAAATGAAAATTAAAACTGAAATTATTTATTATTTCATTTCAATCAAAGATTATCACGTCTATCAAAAGTTTATCCAGGTTTATCAAAGACTATACAAAGGTACAATTTCAATGCTCACTATTCTATTCTTTCCTGATGAATACTTGTTCTGCAAAAGGGTATGCACAAATCCAGATACGCGAAGTACGACAATTCATCTGAAACCTTCATGAATTTTCCTGTCTGGAAGATATTTTATCACTAGCATGAAGACAGGATAATATTTAGAAACAGAGCTCCTCTGAAAACAGGGCAGACGTCTGATAAACTAAAATAGGATATCCACAAGACAACTCTGATGTATTTGAATTTCTTAGATAAAATGCCTTATAAGGCTGTTAAGCTTTAACCCATATGTGAAATATAAGATCCTTTCAAGTCCCTGAATTTGCACGTCTGATTAGACTGCTTGCATCAGTTCTGTCAACTCTGGATTTTAATTACTTCTGTGTTTGTAGGACTGAATGCCAACTTGACCTCTGAGACATGTTTTAGCCTGTTTACACTGATTTTTGCAAAAACTGGATAAACCTTTTCCAGACAAGCTGTTGTTTGGAGTTAACTATAAAAACGGGTAACAAATCTTTTTTCTCGTACAATTTCCAAGGCTTATATAAAAATTTAAGGAATTATATAAAAATCTACAAACTGCACTGCTGTTGATGACACTGCTATCTTTGAGAAATTAATTCCTCACCTTTTGTACCAGTATTAGAGGACAGTTAGTTCTTAAGAGAGGAAAGGGAAATTACCAGAAATGCACAAAGAAATCTGTATTCAAATATCTGATTTTCACTATTGTATGGACATAACGGAGCTGCAATTCAAAGTGTAAAATAGAAAGCACAAAATAAGAATCATAAACTAATTTGAAGTTAACGGCAGCACACACAAGATGCATGTGACTATGGTGACTGCAGTAAGTGGGAGCTAGTTTCCTCTGTTATTCCGCTAGGATTTGAGCACAAGAGACCCTGGGATGCAATTAGTGGCTGCTGTGCTTGTAGAAAAACATTAACAGCAAGTCAAAGATTGAGCCTTTTCTATTTTGGTCAGAAAGCAGCAAGCAGCTGCTACATCTGCAACTCGGGTTTCACACTTGGATTCTGACCTTCAACCAGTCAGCCATAACAATAACTGATGGGTCTGTGATAGTGCTAAGTAATTCTTTTGTAGCTCTCTTCTTTTCTTCTCTGTAATTTTTCTTTTGAACCTGTAAATAATAATAAAAATATTTACTATGCCACAGCCATAAATCCGTAAACAGTGTACAAAAAGACATCTATCAGTACAAGCAGAGGAAAAACCATGCTCAATTCAATTTGCAATACAGACACAGAGAAGGAGCTTTGAAACACATTTAAAATGGTCTGTTTCAAGAGCAGCTACAATGTAACCAATTTCAGATCCTTCTGCAATTTGCTTTTAAGACTGTAAGACTTTGAAACTCCTCTCAGAATCACACCAGGGAAAACCAACCAACCAACCAAAGCCCTTTCCCCCCTTCCTTTCCTGGTGTAAAATACAAAATCAAATTTGGGCTAGATTCACATTTACCGGTACATCATCAGATCAGTAGTCTTTACCCACCAATTACTTTCCCGCCCTAGTAGAAATTTGCAGCAATATATCTCCCTCTTTTAGAGGCAAATAATTTTAAGTTTCTGCTGACGTATCTGCCAAACAGTGCAGTTTGGTCTTGTTACAACACAAGGGGAAGAAGGCAGTAGAAAAACCTCAGGTACTGCATGCAAATTCTAATTTTGGCAATTCAATTCACCATTTCGTTGTATGTAGATGTCCTGAGGTCCCTGACAATAGTCTTCTGAGTTATCCTATAATCTTGTGCCATCTTAAGGACCACATTACAGAAGCCCATACTCAAGTAAGGGTACAGTAAGATTTGAAGAGAATCAACACCACAACTTCTCACAATACTTAAATATTCCATAGTACACGGAATGTACATAAATACTCCATTCATCAGTACTTGGCATTTTGGTCTTCCTGTTAGAGAATACGGTAAAACTATGTGAATGCATTTATAGTCCATGATGAGTTACTTGGAAATTAATTCACCTTGAGAGATTCTTTTTTTGTAAGTTTGCTTGAAGATAAAGAGATGTCCTTCTCAGAGCCATTGAAAAGCTTGGATTCAGACTGAAATTCACAAAATACATAATAAATATATACATACATATATAAATATGTATATTTATTGTATATAATATAATAAATATATATATACACAATGATAGATACAAGGATATATTACTGTTGCAGGCACTTCAGAAAGTGTTTGAAGTGCCCAGTTATGTTTATAAGGTTCCCATTCATTTCTCTACTGCTTCTCCCACTAAAAGAAAAACAAACCAAACAACCCAAACCCAACAAACCACAACTTGTAACATGAGCCGTTCACCACCTACTTATAGAGTCTTTTTTCATAAGGGTTTTAGGGGAAGGAAGTCTGAGATTCCTCCAGAAGAAGCTGAACTATATGCAGTCAATATTTAGCCCATGTAGCCCATTACTTGATATGTCAGAGTCTTGACTAGTTAAGCATTATGTTAGCAGAGAGACAAGGTTTTAGGAGAATCACGGTGCTTAAACACAGAAGTCATTCCCATGACATAGAAATCCCAATGCCTCCATTCATAACTTGACAGCTCCTCCGAATGGATTGCTATAGAGGCACTTACCCCATGACCCATGAAGGAAAATACAGCCTCTTCAATCTAGGATTCAGCGCTCTATAAATCACCAGAGCACAACCACCGACCATTAATGGCACTTGTTCTGCTCCTTCCTCCCTAATTCCACGCTCTGATTACTTCACAAGTCATCTCTGAGAAGCTCACAGTGGTGACAGAAAGGGATACAAGACTCAGGTTTGCTTATGAAACCCAAGTCCTTATTCATGGCAGGACAATATGCTGCCTCAGCACCACATGATTTCTCCCTCCCCACATCTTATAAGGTTCAAAGTTTACTCCTTCGCATCTGTTGCCTACTAGTTGAAAGGGAATTAGAGCCACCAAATATTCACTTTGGGATACAGAGCTCTTTTTTTTTTTTAAAA
>VXBH01005731.1:2376670-2411923 GCA_013400035.1 Rynchops niger
CACAATTAAAAAAAAAAAAAAAAAAAAAAAAAAAAAAAAGAATTGATCACAGAATTATCATTGCAAGTCAGAGAACACTGAGTAGGTATCCACTGTATATAAACTTCAGATAAACTACAAAGAGTTGCATTTCTTTATGCATTGAAATATAAGCCTGAGGGATGCAAAGTTACTGCCTAGTCAAAAAAAAGAATAAGGAAAAAGAAAAATCAATGTAGCCTTCTAAACTGTGTAAATTCAAGGACAGTTTATGAAAACTGCTTCTCAAGCTGTTCAACGTTTCTGACTAGTCATTTCAAATCTCAGACTACAATGCAGCGTCTAATTCACTGAATTTTTGTTTTGGAATATGATAAAATGTCAGTCAAAAAGTATGCAAGTTTTGAGAAAACTTATTGCAGCAATAAAGACAGTGCACTTGAGCACTCTTTTTTTTAACACACAGGTTGCTCAAACCAAACAACTAAAAATTAAAGATTAACAAGTGGAACAAAGCAATTTAACTTTGATCCTATTTTGACGCCTTTCATTCAGAACTAAGACTTTACAGGAGTCTACTCAGATAGCTAGTGTCAAAAAGGTATGTGCAACAACTAGTAAAAAGTAATTTTATCTCAAAATAAGTGCAATGATAAGTAAATGTTCCCTAACTTCCATATAAATCTTGGAAAAATGAAGGAAACCATTTTGTATTAATGATATATTCTTAACACTCAAAATTTAGCTTTAAGACAAACATACAACTTGAAATTTAATTCCTCTGTCTAGAAGTTAAAGGAAATACAGTACTTTAAATGCAATAACAGAAGAGGGGAAAAGGCTTATCACTGTCACATAAGAAGAGGTAACGAACTCGTTATGCAAGCTATAATGGAGCACCTGAAGTAAAACATTTATAAATATTCTAGTTGCTCACCAACAGAAAGCTAATGCGATCTAAAGGTCATGCATATAAAAGCCCCAAACCAGTAAGTATCATGGGTTACAAAAACTAATTTACTCAGTATCTCAGTTTTAAAGCTCGCTAACGTGACACTGAGTAAAGGTCCATATTTACCTGTCCAATGGATTATGAGACAGATCAGCGATGCATATATTTTTAAGCTATTCACTTTCTCAGTGTTACATACACACAAAGTAGATGGGATCAAAATTTAAAAGAAGAAAACGTTTTAAGAGAACTCACTGCAACTCACAGCAAGTTACATTCAGTACCAGATTCTGTGCAAATCTCATCACGGCTTTTCCATCCTTACTTAAAAAGAAGGGCTGCTACTTTACCTCCACAGCTGTGACAGTTACCATATTGTGTCAGCCTGAAGTTTATTTGTGGGTTATAAAGGAACCACTAGTCTTATCAAGGCTTACATGCAGTAATTGTAAAAATAAGGATGAAGAAAAACATGTATTAGGAGAAGTAGGAATTCTGGTCTCATTCGTGATAGTAGAAAGACACAAACAAAAGTAATGACAAAGCACACAGACTTAAGAGATACAAGAACCAAAAATAAATATAAGGAACAGAAAAAACAAATTGTATAGTCAAAGATAAATGATTAATAGAGTCTGAAATAAATCCAAGTTAAAAGAGACAGTATTAACTTGATTTTCAAGTAAAAAATTACTTCGAGGTTTCTGGACCAACATAGATATTTTGATCAGAAGCAGGCTGGATGGTGAAGCGTGCTTCATTGGTCTCCCTGACAAGTGAGGCTCTAGGACACAGTAAAGCTGAAAGATGGAAAGTTTTGTGACTTCAAGTCAAATGTAAGACACCAACCGCTTGAAATGCTTAGCTACACACCATAAAACTGCAGCATCAGCTGCAGAAACTAATCTGCTCGCCCCAGTGCAATTCTGATGACACCATTTAAGCAGGGAAATGCTACTGTAACCTTTAAGTTGCACTGTTTTCCTTTGGTATCTCTTTAACATTTCTCTTTAAGGCTCTGACACCTGAAACATCACAGAAAAATTTGTGTCATCCCCCTGCCTTCTAAGGTTGCGGCTGCCTGTGCCCAGGGCCAGCTCTGAGAGACCGCAGTACTAACGCTGCTGCAGAGCCCCACGGAAAGAGATGTGCCAGAAAGCGGTGAGAAGCTGGCATCTCCCCCATCTCCCTGGGGAGCCAGCTGTGCTCAAGCTCAGGTCCTCACCTTCTCCTACAGAGCAGCCCACGCCTGCTGTGCCCTGACAATCTGTTTAAGTGTCTGTTATCACATTTGCCTCTAAAAAACCATGGACATCCTAGCAGAAAACAGAAAACCACACAGCTGGATAAGTTAAACTCTATCCTGTAGGCAGCCTAAATAAGAAAAACAAGTGAACTTAGCTACTCCATTCAGTGATTAAACTATACAAAACCTCCCTGCCTGCAAAATGCAGTTTTCCCCTCTTCTCTTTAATGTCTTGAAGAGAAAGCGACAGCTGTTTTATGAGACACCCCCCCCCAACTGAAAATATTTTTTTTTTCTGGAATTCCACACCTAAATACCTCAACATCACTAGATAAAAATTCAGTGCATTGATATGGCAGGCACCTTTGCCAACCAAAATGTTCATGCACAATAGGCAACAAATAAAGAAGGCTGCATCAGAGCAGACTATACGACGTCCTAAACCTGATAGCTTCTATAACTGTAACCTACAAATTTAAAAGGACTTGGGAAAGGAAGGTATAGCTGTGGTAGATTTTTCTCTATGCTACTACAATGACGTTTTACACAAATGTCTCATCATGTGCATGCTATTTCAATACCAGAAGAAAAGAAAATTTTATTCTGAATAAGAATGCTGTTGGAAACTATTTGGGTAGGTAGTTGTGATCAGAACAAAACACAGCTCTGGAGAGAAAAGACCTGGGATGACTACATTAAAAGATTCTTTTTGGTTGGCTCAGGTAGTTCATGCTTTCTTCCTTTTAAAGTTTAGCCACTCCAAGATGCTGAGGTTTTGGTGGCCGCAGTGTTCATTTCCCAACTCCACTTTGGACGTTCTCGGTTTTCATGGCATCTCAGTGAGCCTTTTCCATCTCGGGACTACACTACGATGACTATGAATTTGCCTGGCTTCTTCCTTTTCCATTTCTATTATCAAGACTACCAGAAAGCATAAACATGCACAGCAATTATATCTAGATTAATGATATGCTGAGTATGCTTTCATTTGCACTCTCATTGCCTTAACGAAATGGGCCTTTATACTTGAATTCTGTGTACAGAAGTCTTTGCAACAGACAGGACAACAGATTACACTTAGCTATGTTTTACTCTGGCAATTTAAGCCATTAAACTAAACTTTTGCCAATTACAGGTTTTTTAACATTCTTGTAAGAAGATTTGCTACAGCTCACTGAACAGCATCTTCGCTTACAGCTTAAAAGGATTTTAAATTCTGTTCCATTGCAAGAGTTGCCCTCCATCCATCATTACATATGGCGAGGCAACTTCCCACCCCAAGATGACAGTGAGAAGACTCCACATTTCACTTTCACTAATCTGAACAGTAGATTTTCATGTGATGTCATCTCGAGAACTATATTAAGAAATTCCCTTTAATCTTTAGCTATTGCTGAATCTGAAGAGTAATCTTCAAGATTATCTACAATGAAAGTTAAACACATTTGCATTTAATTAAAAATGCACAACTCCTTCGCACACTGACATTTTTAAGACAAATTAGGAGGCTGCTTTCCTTACCTTGCTTTTTGACATAGAATGTGCTGTATCCTCTTTGCTTTGTGACACATCATCCTTCCCTTTGTCAAAACCTTAAAGAAAAGACAGCATTGTTCCAAATGATTTGAAGACATTAACATTTTATATGAGCAAGCCTTTGAAATAAATTTGCAAATTGCGTTTAGCACAAAAAGCTGCAAGCAAATTGGATTTTCAATCAGTGTATACATACCAGTTGAAAACACACCTGCTACTACAATATAAACTAATTTAATACCCACTACGAGTCGAGAACAGTCCACTGTATTTGGATGGTGCTGCTCTGTGCCTGATCCAATAACCTGAGGAATCATAAATGTTATGCAAACTTTCGTCCTTTTATCTTTTCACTCTCCCCTATCTGCATACATGCATGCCCAGAGCAGAATAAAGCCTTTTTTGTTTTTTTTTTATTTCTGTAGCTAGAACTAATTGTTAAATACCACCTACATGAAAGCAAATCTAAAACACTAATTAAAATTGCCAATCAGTTTTTTTGCAAGAAAATAGAAAAGGTTGCTTACATTACCCTTGAATTTATACTTTCAACTTGACACTGCATAAGCGTAACTGCAAGATTTTATATTAAAACAGTTGTCGAAATCCCACATTTGTCTTCTGCGAGTGACTCACAGTACAAAGATCCACACTTTCCCAGTATCCAAAAAGCAAAGTGAGACAATGGCTGTAGCCAGTATATGGGTGACAATGGAAAGGGAGGTCACAACTGGGAACAGTGCTGCTGCGCAGCTATGTGCCACAGAACATACACCAAGAACCTAGCATCCTCTTAATAAAATATAATCTGCTCTGGTTACGAGACAGGACATCCCAGTGATCCACTTTCTTTAAAGAGATTGGTGGTAGCATAAAGCTTTTATAAACAGGAATAGAACAAATTGTACAATGTATTTATCTGAATAAGTAAAAATGCCACCAATTGCATGCCCTCAAGACAGAAGGCAGATAATTATGAAGTCATACATGAATTTCAGGAATAATCCACGCAGATGAGAAGTCTTGCACCACTCCGACAGTGGTACCCTCAGCTTCAGCCCACCAGAGGGCACCACCTCAGCAGATAAATTGCATAAACGGACAACAAAAGCTCTTCGGAGCTTCCCTGTGAACATGCTCCCAATTTTGAAACAGAAATTGATACTCAGATCTCTACAATGAGAAAATTTATCAGAGAAACAGTCTAATTTCACATTCTTCAGCAGAGTGTGTGGGGACACTTTATGAACTTTAAAAGAATGTTTATTAACTCTCTGTAGCAGTGTTGAGTACTTTGTTCAGTGTAGGATTATTTTTTTTTTTTTTTTTAATTAGTATCTTCACCCTTCCACATCTTACAATACCCAGAAACTCTTAGCCAGGACTGAGTCATCTACGATGAATACACATCTTGGGAAGTTTCACTAAGTTACAGAGGCATTAGGTTGGTCTTCAGGTTACATGAGAAATTCGAGATTCCTCTTAATTTTGGTCTGATAATCAGTATTTTGTGGGTTTTTTGTTTATATTTACTACATTTTTCAGGGATTCTTTTTTAAGACCAGATTTTTTAAAAAATATAAACTGCAATATAGTAGTATTTCATTTTACGTTTACACAAAGTAAACTGTACATCCCTTTAAAGAAACCTTTACATGCCTTTAGAGAAGCCCCTCCATGCACATCATGAAATCCTTTGTTCAGCTAATGAAAACCTATAATGCAGAGGACCACTAGACCACAGGTAAGAAGTACTTAGACAGGCAGAAGATTTGTAGTACTGGGGAATCCAGAAAAAAATAAAAAGGCATGTCATGATCCAGAGGCCAGAAGCCACATTTCCTGTGTAACAAGAAATACAAAGACACATTTCCTACAGCACCAGTCATCAGGTGCTGAAACAAAACAAAAGTAGCTTCAAGCCTTAGAGGACACACCTGCCTTAGTTCACTAAGAAGTTAATATGTTTGATGCTAGTATTAGGCATCCAAATACACATCAGAACCACAGTAATGAGCTATTCTCCTCACTCCCATACACAAAATAAACCCCTCATTAGGAACCAAGTTCCACTGAAAATGTACTGCAGGAATTTTCTAATGGCTTTCCCGTTTTTACTTATTTATTTATAGGCACATACAAAAGCCCTAGTGATGGGAATCAACAAGGAAGTGCTAAGTCAGGATTGTTCTTACAGAAGAGAGGCTATAATTCACAGCTTGCTTTCTAAAGCACAACAATTTCAAGGGCTTTATACATCCTTATCTAACAAACATACGGTTTTATCTTCACAAACAAGCGTTTCATCAGTATCACCAAGCAGAAATGAAAACAGAAAGAACTGCTCTGTCCCAGAGAATCAGACGCAAAGGCCAAAGTTCAGTTGAATTCCATCAACTTGCTTCCAGTGTCTCCAGCTGGAGAGGTGTTTGTGCTTGCTGGTTTATAAACACGCCACCACACTCACTGTTCCCTTCCTTACACACACAGCAAAGGGCTGTCGCAGGGGTTGGCTAATGAACACATGTCAGGGTGCTACAGATCCTGGAACACCTTGCACTGCTCCGTCTCGGTCTGTGCGAAAACCCAACCTGTCAGCTTTACATGCCACGCCATCCCACTTGTAACCTCCCTCTCTGTAGAGGGAGATAATCTCACTCAGAACACAGACAGACAGCTTTTCTCCCCATGAGCTAAAACATGTGTTAAAAAATAAATTGTAATTCAGGTGATGATCCAGACACAGCCTCACCTACTATAAGGGCGCGTTTTCCAGGGAGCCTCTATTAAGGTGGAGAGACCTCAATACCATAAGTAGTTGTCTTCTAACAAGAACAGTTTGGTGCTAATACCTGCAGGAAAATCTGTACTGAAACATCACAAGCAGCTATATATGGGCCCAAGCTGAGGACAGTTTGCCATGGAAATACTTGGTCAAGGAAACAACAACAGAACAATTATAATTCACAGAATCAGCTACGAGAAATACTGGTTTCTTCCTTCCTGCTACCAGTTATGAAGAACAAATTTCTCTATGGATTTCTGACAAAGACAACAACAAAGCCAAGAAAGCTACGCTTCTAAGTGATCCTTTGCGTTATTGCTCTTTTTGTAGTTGTGTTCACTCCAGAGGTACTGAAAATTGCACAACAAAAAGTCATTGAATCAGTGTCTGGAGCAGAGACTGCCAAGGTATGAGAGGCTAGAGGCAGGGTCTAATAAAAAGAATGAGTTTAAAGTTTTTCAGTGTTTACCAGCATTGGTTTGGGGCTTTATATTTTTAGCTTACCTGTTGTTTCCCATCCTGTAATTCAATCAGGAACTCTTTAACAAGATAACCTGAGCTCACATTTCACAATGTAGAAATTCAGGTGTTGAAGATGCAGTCCCTTTCTGTAACTTCGTCTCCATTAAATCTCTTGAATTTGTGTATCATTTTCTACCTAAAATCCTGAAAGCAATCTTCAGAGTTAGGAGACAGCAAGCAAGTGCCATTTGAATCAACGTTCAGAGCCGCAGACTGAGCTCCCAGTAATGTTTAAGACACTTGCAGATTTAAAAAAAAAAACCTTATTTTTATTTTAAACACAAGTTTCACTACCTTAGCCTCTAAAGCAGTTCTGGGCGTCAGGGACTGTGTTCAGAGCAACGCTGTGTCTTAACAGACTTTATCCCAGTGTGACCTTCCTTGTCTCACCATCAGAGGCCCCATGGGCTCTGAAAGCTGATCCCAACCCCAGTGCAGTCAGTCACAGTTCACGGTGTGACCTTAGAAGCCAAGAGAAACTGTCCATTAGTACGTTCCTACTGTGAGCACTAGGCAACTCCTTGCAAAATTTGCAGGCAGAAATCTACGTGAAAACTCACGATGAGCTTTCAGACATGCAAGAGCCTGACAACTCTTTGCAACTCACACTACCAGAACTCTATAAAGGCAAGACGGCAATGAAACAGTAACAAACAGTGCTGCTTTAGAGACTGAGCTGGAATACACAGTCGAATACCAAAAGAAAAAAATCTGCCAAAACATCGTCTTTGACAAAAAATGAGGAGTATATATATACATATTGTGAGATTAGTATTAAAGAATCTTTAGGATAAAGTCTGTGGTAGGGTACTTTTAAAAACAAAACTGTCCAGTTAAGAGATTTCATAGAATCATAGAATTGTTAGTCTTGGAAGGGACCTTAAAGATCATCTAGTTCCAACCCCCCTGTCCTGGGCAGGGACACCTCCCACTAGACCAGGTTGCTCAGAGCCCCATCCAGCCTGGCCTTGAAAACTTCCAGGGATGGGGCTTCCACCACCTCTCTGGGCAACCTGTGCCAGTGTCTCACCACACTCATTGTAAAGAACTTCTTCCTAACGTCCACTCTGAATCGTCCCATCTCTAGTTTTAATCCATTCCCTCTAGTCCTACCATTACCCGACGTCCTAAAAGGTCCCTCACCAGCTTTTCTACAGGCCCCCTTAAGGTACTTGTAGGCCACAACAAGGTCTCCTCGGAGCCTTCTTTTCTCCAGGCTGAACAACGCCAACTCTCTCAGTCTGTCCTCATAGGAGAGGTGCTCCAGACCTCTGATCATCCTCGTGGCCCTTCTCTGGACACGTTCCAGCACATCCATATCTTTCTTTTATTAAGGGCTCCAGAATTATATGCAGTACTCCAGGTGGGGTCTCACGAGAGCGGAGTAGAGGGGGAGAATCACCTCCCTCGACCTGCTGGCCACGCTTCTCCTGATGCAGCCCAGGATACGATTGGCTTTCTGGGCTGCGAGCGTGCACTGACGGCTCATGTTGAGCCTCTCGTCTACCAGCACCCTCAATTCCTTTTCTTCAGGGCTGCTCTCAAGCTCTCAATTTTGAAGCATAACTCAGGTATCGTTCTTTAAAGTTACACCCACAATCTGTCCCTTCAATCAATCTTAAGGGAAAGGAAAAACCAAAACCAACCACATAACATCTCCTACATCTCAAATACTCCTTTTGTACCTCTCGATAAATACCATCTGCAATTAGGATACTTGCAAAAAATAAACCAGGAAAAACACGTTACTTTTTAATGTCAGATCTAGTTAATCCAAAAAAGGAAGAATTATTGTCCACTGGATGCTTTCTCCCAACAAAGAGAAGAACCGGTAAAAAAGCAATGCATGAAAAGATCACAAATAGCAAGCCAAGCAAAATATTACTGATTTCCAAAAGAAAAGCAAGGAACAGCCTGATATGATTACTGGTGTGCATGTGCAGTTGTGAAGAATGAATAATTGAGCTGAAAAAGTATACGCTTCTGGGAGAACTATGAGCTATACCTAGTGGGAGATATAATACTGCTGTTATATAATAAACACAGCAGGAAAAAAAAAAAAAGAAAAATCTCTTCAACAAATTGAACACAGGAGACAGTAGTCTTTTTTAACTGACTTTCAAAAGCTTGCTGACAACCAGTTTTAAGAATACAATCCCATATTAACTAATTCAGATTCCTCCACGGATTTTGAAACTGAAGCAACCAGAAAAGCAAGCAAAGTCCTTTTACATATTTTCTCATGGTCATGTTTTCTTTTGCAAACACCATATAAAATAAAAAATAATAACCAAAGATTGTCCTCACTGTAACTCTACTTGCCTTTTAGACAGGCAATAACTAATCTTTGTTTAAACCAAACTGAAAGAGTATACCTTCCAGCATGTTAATATTGTTTAAATTCTTCATATATATGGAAGTTTCCAAATGATAAAACATTTTTTAGTTATATATTTACACTTGATTTTTTTCATTACAAACTGTTTTCCATTTGTTCGGCATACTAAGAAGTCATTCATTGTCCATTTATGGACAGTGATCAGCTTTAATGCAGAACTCTATACAGGAAGAAGGCAAATAAGAAATTAATTCGGTTTTGTTTCAGTAATTACCAGATGACACGCATTTATTTTAAAGATCGGGAGGATCTGCCTAGTAGCCAACTCCATGCTTTCAAGCTTCGAGATCTTATTTCCTGAGCAGCTTGAATAAAATTCAGTATTAGATTCTTGGTAGAAAGCTAATCATCTCCTGAAGCAGAGTGAGAGAAAATATTACAGGGTAAAAAATGAAGTTTAATAGAACGTGGTGTCCCAAGCAACTGCCCCCACCTGCCTGAGGCTGAACATGCAGCTCCAGTGATTCTGCAAGGCAGCACCCGCCAGCGATGCAGACAGCTCCCCAATCTCCAGCCTGCCACCTCCCCTTTACTCCACATCCCAACTCTCTTCCATGGCTTCAGAGCCAGGGCTTACAAATTCAGTGAGCCATTCTGCAGAAGGCATACAATAAAAAGCGAAAACTATTTTACTTCACCCCCTCCACCATTCTGGCCCCATGGGACTACGTAACAAAGTACATATGTGCGCACGCACAAGAAAAATCACACATATAGGGTAACTCTGGTAAGAATGTGCAATTTCTACAATGTCCCCTTTCAGGAAGAGGTGACCTTGTAACACATTTTCAAGCATCGAAGTTTCCTGAAGTAAACTGCTGAAATTCAGGTACCTATATCAGAAGTGCACATTATGGACAATGGAAGACGAGCAATTCATTTCAATGTTCCAGTACTGATTTTCAGGAGACAACAAATCTGAGCAAAAGGAGGTTCAAGCCCTTTCTGATGTTAAATGTCTTAAAAATTTTGCACTACAGAGTTTGGCAAGGCTATGCTGTTAGCCCTAACTCATTCTATCTTGTCATTTTGTGTCAAGCCACTGATGACAAACATGCAGCTTCTACAGTAGCTACAGCTAAATTAAAACCTCCTGCTGTACCTTACTATTTTAAAGCAAGTCCATTGTGTGTGGGGGAGCAGAGGGAGGAAGGCGTTTATAAACCACATCACAGAACTTCGGTCATAAAAGCCCAAACAACCAAAACAAATATTTCAGTCAGTACCAAATACACAAATGCCTTTTAAAGAGAGATTTGCTGTGTAAGTTAACTTACTCAACTGCCTATCTGCAAATCTTGCTACTACAAAGAGCCATTATCTAAATGCATACAAGCATTCTTCTTTCTAATTTCTACTAACATCTCAGTACGTTATTTTTATTCAAGTTGAAAAACTGAGGAGGAAATTATATTCTCTTCCGTAGATTTTAAGAAATGCAAGACCAAAACAAACCTGGTAAAGCAGGAGAGAGCTCGTTATATCCTCCAAATGAAGCATTCCGGACAAGTTTTCGGCCATCAGCTCTTGGAGAAAACACAGATGAAATCCCAGCACATGAAGAAAACCTACGTCGCACTGGACCCTCTTCCTTCATGAGTTAAGGTGTTTGTGTAAGGATTATGTTCTCTGTGAAAGCTGGTTAGCATTAGCTGGTTGGAACAAGAGTGTTGCAGTAACAGCCTTTTACCTCACATTCTGATGAGTAAGATACAAAAGGAAAAAAAAAAAAAAAGAAACAAACGAAGGGCACACGTGAAAAATGCAGTGAAGAGACAGAGGCTGCCAAATCAGCAGCAAGCCAAGCAACACTATACTCCTCTTGTCAAACCCATTAGGACACTTAAAGCAGAATGGCTTTGCTTCAGCTCCCCTTTTCCACAAATACACTGCATCTCATTTTTTACATCTCGGTTTTGGTCCTACTCATCTCTGCTTTTTAAGTACACAAAAATGGCGATTATTTAAGCTTTAAGGATTCATTAAATACATTCTTTTTCCTCTTAGTCTTTCAAGTTCCAAATTGACATTGCACAAAGCACAACTCATGAGCTATGCAGCTTTCCTATTTGATATTGTGGTACACTACGGGAATCTGAAAAGGGAGCTGACATTTTGTGTTACACAGCCATGTTGAAGTGCCTGTTTAGGCACTTACCTAGCTAATTTTCATCAGCTGATTGCCACGGCTTCTACTTCTTCATTTCTTATTTTTCTTTAAATGGTGAAGTGCTAGCTTTTTCTTCTCTAAGACTCTGCCATATTTATATATACAAACCAGCCAGCCCCCTGGAGGAGTTGCACAAAATAAGCTCCACCAAAAGGGGGTTTTTATTACTAATGCCCCAAATATTTTATGCAATGAATAAAACACTTAAATGAACCTACTTAAATTTTAAACATAAAAAATAATAATCTCAGAAAATTGTGCTTCAAGACTAGAAATCAGCTGATCCAAACTGTTCTTGCTGAGAGCTACCAGAATAAAGCAAAAGAAGCTTAAGCTCTCCCTAACCTCCTTCATCCAGTGCTTGTTAAATCAGCGGCTTCTTTGCTCTGATGACTAGTATGCACGGCCGCCCTCTTCTGTACGTGGAGTTTCATTTCTGTCTGGTGCTTCTCTGCTGATCCCATTTTCCCCATCACACCTTATTTCTGACAAAATACGTTTTGCGACCTACTCTGTTTGCTGCAAAGCAGAAAATAAGACACTAAGAAGTGGCCTGAAAATAGGAACTTGCATTCCCCCTTACTCCATACTAGGGGCCTCCTCTTCTTCTGGGATGTGAAACACATCCCACAAATTAAATCAATGGTAGTGTGAATTTGATTAATCCTCAAATAATACTGTTTACTCCACCTGCTTATGCAAAGAACTGTACTTACTATTTGCAGCTCAATAATTTCAGTTCACATTGACTCAAGGATAATACTGAAGTGTTTATAACCCCTGTGACAGGTTTCAACTGTGCTGAGTGTATGTGCACTAGTACCTATATATACATACACTAAGACACATACAGAAAACACTGAAAATAATTTTTCTGATAATGAAACATAGTAGCTTCCAGTATCCTATGAATCACTAGAATTTCTTCATGTCTCTTAACAATCCAATGTCCCAATACATGCCAAGGAAAAAAGATGTAAGTGAAAAAAAACAAATACAAGCCATCAATAGAAACCATTATGTGTGATCTGTAGTTTTCATTTCTTTAGTACAAGCAGTGAAAAACTCTATTCACTTGGGCACAGGGAGGGGGAGAAACTGTATGAGGATGTCTTATGTTCAGGCCTGTCTCCATTTATCCATTACTGTGTCTCATACTTCCCTCAGCTGAAGCAGTTCTTGTCCAGATGTCCCGGAAGGAACAGAAAGAACAGCTGAAAACCTTAAAGAGTGGAATGGTGGGGCAATAAAGAGGAAATGCAGGGAGGGAGAACACCACTTTTTAAAATTTTATTTATTTATTTTTAAAAATAAACACAGCTCCACATCATTTCTCCAAATCTGTCATCTTAACTACAAAACAGAGCAAACTACCTTGGGACCAAATCTCTTCAGAATATGCATTTCTTTCTAATTAAAATTAAGAAAAAGCTGCAGTAGAAAAACTGCCCTTACACACAGAAGGAACTGTATCCTCTCATTACAGACCTATCTTGCCCAGTTAATGGGTTTGTTATCTCATGTTTCAGAGTCAGGGCTATGACCCTGCCCAGGAAGGCTCTGCTGACACTGCTATCAGGACGTTACCGTGTCCCGTACCGGATGGCAGGCTCGCACAGAGTATAACAGGAGGCTCCACCACCAGCCACCCACACCACTTTGTCTGCCTCGAGCCACTGTGCCGGACAGTTCTGCAGCCACTTCTGAGCATGACTCTGCCAGCCTACCAGGTTCTTCCAGGACAGTCTTCTCTGCCACCCTGCGTTCATTTTACTAAAAAGTGGCCAGACATCCAGGGGTTGAGGAGACAATGTAATCCTGAAGGTTCTTCCCATATTTCGATCCCTGCCCTCTCGGGTCCCTTGACACTGTTCATGTAGCCAAACTGTAAACAAGAACACATTAAAAACCTATTCCTCCTTCCTCTGCCCTTTTCTCCACTTAGAAGTGAAATTGAAATCTATGGGTAGACAAAATTAAGAATTTCAGTAAGGATAATGTTACATTTTCCCTCTCTGAAGCTATCTCCCAACCAAGGAAGCCATTAGTTAGGTATTCTGACAAGGTTCCATCTTCTTTAACTCAACAGCTGTACAGGAGAGGCACACTGTGTCTTTTGCTAAAGTATCACTGTCTCGCCACCGTAAAGGAGGAGGAAAAGAAAGAAATCTAATTTAAGGTTCCTCTTCTATCTTTCTCCCCTCCACCGAGTCATCTTTCTATGTCACGTAAACCTGCAGTAGTAAAACAGTTAATTACATGGTTTGGATGTAAAAATTCACTAGTTCTCCAACTTTTCAACAGCTTGTGATTTATTATGCCTGCTAACACTTGTATACGCATGCTCATTTGCTTCAACTACTTCAAAGCAGTGTATATTACTGGAAAGATAGTTGACACACAGCTGAAAGGCTGTTAGATCAAAAGGAATCTGTAACATTTAATAAAAATGAGCATTCTTCTCCATGGCGTGATTCTAGGCTAAAGGTTATTGTAACTCTTGAGCATCAACCTAGGGCATTAAAGGGGTTTCTGCTCTCCACACACCCAGCGCCCAAAGCTTAGAAACCCTTTTAATTCCTTGCCATAAATTTGATTCCTGAAAGGACACAAACGTACTTTTAAGTAGTTGGAATTGCTTTTATTTGCATGTTCTGTACATGACAATTGAAAGGTGCACTTCATTCGCCACTAAATATTAGACAACCCCCAAAAAATTAATAAAAAATTCCTTTTCCCTCTTCTCCCCTCCCCAAAAATGAATTCAGACAGAATAGCGGAACAGGCCAATATACTGATAAAACCAGAATTAATATAACTTATTAGGTGATCTTAGACTAACGTTGCAGGAAGCCGCCTGTCCTTTTGATATCAGTTTCTAGTGTCTTAATAATTCATATACTTAGAAAATGCATGAACATACATGGCTTGGAAGCTTACATGGTTTCAAAATACTCAGAAACAGAACTACAGCCACATCCAACAGCAGAAGTCAGACACAGCTGAAAAGCCTGCGTAAACAGGAAGGTGTCTGCACTCTGGCCTAAATGTTTCTACCAGGTGTCTGCCGGTGTGTATCTGCACATGAAAAAATAAGATTCCTCATAACAAAGGTTAAGTACTTCATGAAAGGGGGCACTAGACTAAATATGCCACTCCAAAGGGAGAAAAAGTCTCCTGGTTTCTCTGTTTTATATAATACCTAAATCAGTAGGAAAAAGTAAAAAACATGACTGAAATACTTAGGTTCATCTATCTTGGCTGGGGGGGAAGAATCTGTTCCCTGTAAATCTGTTGAACACCTCTTTAGAGATGGAAAACGTATCCATTGTATACATTTTCTAAAGGACAGAACGTATTTTTTATATTAGCTACTCAACTGGGGCTTCTTCAGCAGTAAATGCTGGCTGAAAAACAAATCATAATCCTGTGCCTAAGACATTCTTCCAGGATATTGCCTGTGGCAAAACTTAAACCTCAGTATACAAAACAAAGGTAAAGAGAAGACTCGTGCAATTCCAACAGTGCATGAAAACTTTTGACAAAGCCTGGTTTTAGTTTTAAAACATTTATTCAATCGAAAAATATTTACAGCTGAAAAAAACCATAGGCTTATCAAAAAGACCTCTCTGAACTGTGCAGGTGTGAATTCCAAGCATGGAAATTGAACTAAAATCAAAGATATTCTTAACTATAACAACTGAGGAATTTTAAATATAATAATCCTTTCTATGTAGATGTTATAAGTTTAAAATAATGAACACATTACACAAACTGATACTGATGCAATAATGTAACTAAGAGTATATCTAGTGATGCAAATTAAAAAAAAATATATATTCCTTTTCCCCTTTGGAGGTATACAAGGAAAACCCAAAACCTTCTTAAAACCAAATTCTGTGAAAGCTAAAGGGAGGAGGAGGAGGAAGGAAAGCTGATGGTGCAGCAGAGAACGCAGAAGCTTTTTAGACTTTCCCTTCAACTCTGACAATAATTTGCCCTGACATCTTGACAACACTATATTTTCCAGTAGACTTCTCCCCACAGTCCAACAAAGGAAAACGTCATAAATAATTCTCTACATGCAGTACACACAGTCTCTTTGCAGCATGCAGAAAACAAAAAAAGGAAACTGCTAGACTATCATACCTATAAATGTGTTTTATCCAACACCTGATTATTGCCCACGGACTTTAAGTAAAAGTGTTTTTCTCCTATTTAACAAAAAGGGTAGTAAAGATATACTTGCCTTTAGATACCAATATTTGATTCAGAAAAAAGACATCAGAACCACGAGGCTACAAGTTATGTTGGTTATTTACAGTGGCAAGTTTCTTTCACCAAATATTCTTCTGTTCGCTGGTATTTCCAAGTCGGGTGCAGGTTAGCTGAGGAGCAATTCCAGAAGCATGCCTGAGAGTGGTTATGAATGAACACCAGTGCTCCCAGTGCCCTGCTGGCAGCTGCACATCTTGGCCACTAACACTCCTGCTCAGCTCCTCCCACCCAAAGTAAATAGGCTCGCACACTGCTCAGGTTCCAACAGTTTTCATCTCAGCCCTTATGAAATTCTCAAGGTCACAGTTCAGGCTTGAGTAGGCCAGCTCTGCAGGGATAGTCATGGAGAAAGAGAACTTGCTGGAGAAGTTTCACAGTAATCAGCCCTGCTGTGCCTTTCAAACCCAGGACCAAGCTTTCATAAAGCTATAACCCACACAGAAAGGAGTACATGCAATTTACCCAAGCCACAAATACCGGGTGGAGTAGCATTTCAGAAATGGCAAGTTTTAATAAACACACAATGACTTGCAGAGAGGAATGTGCCAGAGTATGCATTACAGTAAGAATGCAGGAGGTCAAGATAATAGATTCAAGAGACTAACCACACACAGCAGAACTTAAAACATTTAACGAGAAATTCAGTCTGGTAACACAAGCTAAAACCAGATTATTTAGAGGTCAAACTCCTTCCTTGATTACTGTGAGTAGAACCTTACTCACAACCATTTGAGACAAGCATCACTAAAGCTGTTCCAAACAAGTCACACAATTTTGCAGAAGTGGGGATTCACCTCCATGAGATGCTCCATCATAAAACTGAAAGGTGGCCGCCCATGTCACTGGGGTCAGGTCCCTGCAGCAGTACAACAGATATTAATCCAGAACTACCTAGAGAACCAGTCCACATGGCTCCTAACACTGCTGGTTACAAAATACTTCCTCAGCATTGAAAGACAAAGTAAGACAAATTAAAATACCTCCCAAGAATACAGCAAGAGAGACCAAGACTCTCCAAGTGCAAGGGCTTACAAGGTTTTAGACAGAATTCCCATGCGGCAGGAGAAAGCAAAAGCATTAACATTTTTCTAAGACATTAGAAGCACTTACTCTACAGAGAAGGTACCTGACTTCAGAAGCAATATTACTGTTAATAATTGTTGAAAAACTGAGCTCGTTGGACAGCCTCAACAAGCACACTGGTGGTTTCTTGTCTAGTGCTGAGAGAGTGAGACAGTCTTATGGCAAGATGAAGTGAGGTAAAAAAAACATGACATCCTTCATAATAAGTTGTTCTTACTGTACCAAGATAATAAATTATTTAACCATTCTTCTCTATTTAAAGGGCATATATAGCAGAGGGAAACAGGAGATTGCATGAAGTTACTTCCATGACTAAGTCTCTCTTAGTCTGTAGAGAGTAAAGTCAAAGGGAACAGAAGAATAAAACCAGAAATCATTATCAAAGGTAAGACATAACCCAACTACCGAGGAAACTGCTTGATTTGGAACCAGATAGGTTGGCAAGATTTTACCATCTGCAAGCCAAATACCGTTATCAAAAAGAAATATTAACACTCTGAAAATGCTAGCTGAAAGAAAAGTTGAGCTCGCATTTAAGCGGCAATGAGTATTCTACCAGTGGAGTTACAAGCCTCCCCTGTGGTCAATGCACGCATCTGCCATAACCACAGGCATGCAGGGTTTCTCTCTCCAGCTCCAATGCAGGGCCTCGCCGCTGCAGCTTCAGTCTCGTGCACCTATATGAATGAACAGGCTCTCGTGACCTCCTGACAGAAATCTGGCCAAAGGACCAAAGCCCATCTCAGGTAGAGCTGAGTACTTCAAAAAGGCTTCAAGTTCACTGACATGGGGCTGTATCTTTCCTTCCACTGAACCAAGGTAATCAATCTTCCCCGACAGCTGGTAAGAGGAGATTGGTGCTATGTCTCCAGAGCTTCTTGCATGCAGACCACCAGTGAGCCAGAACGCGGATGATGAGAGTCAGAAGCTCCAGATATTTCTTACTGCCTGGTCAAACAAAACATGCTGTTGCTGCTGTCAACTGAGCCAAACACCTGAAACAAATGTTTTTTAAAGGCTGCAAGCTGTACAAGTCTCTAATAAACCACCTTTAACTTGTTAGCTGCCTTGGGTAGACAGTAATGTCCAAGTCTTGTATTTTCTTGGTCATTAAGACCCCAAAGGCATCTTGTCCCTTCAGCAAGTATTAAGTGTTCTTTAGGACCTACTGCTTGAAAAGACCTATTTTTCACTCTCCACCTTCTCTGACATGCAAAAATAGTTAGGTTTGCATTTTCTCCCCAAATGCAGTGTCCTACGGATTAAAATCCTAGCATGTCCTTTAGACATTTACTCTGGAGCAAACAGCCTTTAGTACAAGCTCAGCAGAGCCAAAAATGCCTTTACTCTGCTTCAAAATCAGCTTCACCTCCTCCTTTCTATTCATTGGGATAATTTTTGGCAGAGCTGTAATTCTGCTTCCACTGTCAGTCCACCTCCCTGCACCTAAGCCCTTTCTGTTTCTCAGTCACATAAAACAGCATACACTTTCATCATATTGCAAACTGAATTAAAAACTGTTACTGCTCTACTGGAAAGGAGGGGCAGATCCCATTTCTTTTCCCAGCTCAAGCTCCTTCTGGGCATACACTTTCATTTCTTACCCTTATTTGATGAACTGACTTTAAAAAAAAAAAAAAAAGAAAAAAAAAAGAAAAAAAGAAGACAGCAAGAAGCTGTTAACTTAGCTCAAAATTTATATTATGGTAAAATGCCTCTTCAATCTTCATCGTCCTAACATGCTTTTCCCAGATACTACTCACACTTTCACCCCATCTGCATCTTGTTAACGCTTTGAATAAAGACAGGAAAAATACTGAGGGCTGATGCAGCAGAGTTCTTGAGCCAGAAAGCTTGTCTACACAGGTCATTGTTACCCACATGAAATATAGAAACTGGAGCTCCAAAATCTTAATGCATCATCTGCTGAGTAGCCAGCCTTAAAGTATTAAATACAATATTGTCAACACAAGCACCGCTGCTATTTATTCCTGTTTAAATTTGGATGATGCTCTCATTAGCACTATCTGCAAATTTAGAGTCCTCATCCAAATCCACAAAACCCCAAAATCGCAAAATCTTTCTCTAGTGAATGGTGTGAATTTTCCATTCTTCTTCATGTGGATTTTCACCTCTTCACACTCTTAAAAAATAAGACTGGAGATTATCTCTGGAACAAATAAACACGTATGCAAGTAACTAGCAAGTTAAAAACTAGAAAAGCATTTAATCATATATACTTTGTAACACACGCTGAAAGGCACACAAGTAACAACAGCACAAACTCTCATTAAACAAAGCCATAAACAGGCAATGTGAATACTGTTAAAAAAAGAAAAGTCAAGCATTTTCAAACATCCTATTACAGAATTTTTAATATTAGTATCTTAATTAGATTTCTCTCTTTACCACAATTACTGCTTATGATTATTTAAGCACTTATGCTGTTTTCCTAAAAAGTCTGAAATACGTTTTAACAGAATATTTGTAAAGTAGAAAATATTGAAATCCCTTTCTGAGGAGACTTCTGATTGTTTACATAAATTATAAGTGATCACTATTTATACATTAATGCATTTTATCAAATAAATAAAGCGGTATCCTAATGTAAGTCTGAGTTAACAAGATTTACAAGAATCCAATTTACCAGGGATAATTTGTGTAACAACATAAACAGCTTACATCAACGAGCAGAGCTGTGCTCTACAGCTTTTGAAAATGCAGTCTTGGACTCTATATTTTCCATGTTCATTTTTTAACTGTAATAAAATAGTTTTTTCAATGATTCCTTTTTGTCACACATAGGTAGGTTAAAAAAAAAGTAAAATCCCCCAAATAAGCTCGACAAAAGTTTAGTAGTTTGTTTCATTAATGGCTAGTAACATTTTCAACTATATAATGCAAACACAGAAAATGAGCTAAATTAGCATTGTTCAAACTATGTGTCAACTGCTAGAATTGAAAGATGTTATATCAGTCCTAATATCTATATACACTGCACTTACAAAAATATGCTCTTGCTGAGTTGTCAAGGCCACCCTAGTTCACCAGAGCCTAAAAACACACCATTCCACAACCATAAACAAAGATTTACAGCAAAAGCTAACTCCTCAAATCTATTAAAGTTTACATCAAAAGGGTACTGAATTATTTTGGTTCAATTCCAAGTCTGACAACTCTAAATAAAGTATTTAGCAAAAAACAAAGTACAATCAGCTGGTATGTTGAAGGCCAGAAGTAGGAAGGTTTCACTGCCTAGCAGATAAGGCAGAAGAAAACCAACAAAGATCTGAACATACAACGTATACCAGAAGGCAACATTCCCATGCAATACCCAGCATTGACAAGTTAGAGACACAACTACCTTGACAGATGTTATGAAAGGACAATTAAAGACTTCAAAAGTTAGAATTAAAGACTGTACGTGGGGAAAAAAGAAAGATTTCCTTCAGAAAGTTTGATCTTCAAAATTCTTGCCAAATCTTTATCACTGATCACTTCCCACCCTGATTTGAGAAGCAAAGTAATCCATTTGAGTGACCTGTTGAATGAGAGTCTAGAAACTGCTTTCTTAAACAAATACAATGAAAAGTGAGGAAAATCAGTAAAGGTTTTCAAGGTCAACTCTATGTGGAGCTGTGCAAGGCCACTTCCACAAGGAGTTCCTGAGTTATGCTGCTGAGAAGCTCCATAATCACAACACTTTCCTTTGTGCAGTTGAGCTTAAAGTTCCCATGAGAAGTTGTACTGATGGCTTTCTAGAAATGGTGGTACCACATAGAATGCAAAAGGTTGCCTACTTAAGTCAACTTTATACCTTTATTAAATCCTTTCTAGCACACTGTGGATGCAAAAAGCTAGTTTTTAGGTTCACTTTGATGTCTCTTGTACCTTGACACATCCAATTGTTATCACTTTTTACCCTAGATAGCACTTGTCTTTTGGTATTATCCAACTGACATTCGGAGGCTCAATAAATTTATTCCCCAGAACAAATTATAATTGCAGTGATATGATCAGGATTGGCTTATTCTGACCCTCTATTTCACTAACGATGGACAAGGCAGAAATAAATTAAAGCCACAATAATTAACATTACAAGTCCATCTCAGGACCAATGCTGTATACAGCTGAGTTAGCCTTGCAACACTAAAATTCTGAATTGATTACATAAACTGGTAAGTGTAATAAACAAGTACAATCCCCACCATCAGTTTTTCTAATACATTTCTGTCAAACAACCTTGCTGAAGCTTTCTAAGGAAGCGAGTCTGACCTTTAGACCTTTAAAGGCCAGTCTGTAGCCCAAAAGATAAGCTTGTCTTCAGCTTCAGAATAAAGGACAGCATATCTTCAAGAATCTTAAAAAGATCGTGTAAAATAAGAAGATGCAACTTCTTCCTGCAAACATTACACAGAGCAACGACATAAATAGACCTTTTCTGAATAATCACTAAACAATGCTCTACAGTCATAAAACAGATCTGTACTGGACTCGAAAAAGACGACTCCCATTCCTGGCTCAGATGACATACTCAGTTCCATCTCACAAGAGTGAAAGGAGCAAAGAAAGAAGAAGTAATGTTTTAAACTAAGAAACCAAGTACAGGAAAATAGAAGAAATCCAGAGCTATGGTCACATAAATTAAAACCCAGTATTTTTACAATGAAGCACTTAAAATCATTAAATAAATACCACCTACAACTTCATAATGACACATTACATGGTTCACCCTTGGTTCCAAATAGGCAGCCAATGGCCCAAACAGATGTTAAATGTTTACCTCGACTCCCTCATATTAAGACTCAAGTTCTCATCTACTTTTAATCATATTTGCAATACTTGTAACCAGGATCTTACTTAAAACACAAGCAGAAGACACTAATTAAGATTGTTCCAGTAGATTTTCCAAGTGATGGGCACTGAGCACGCCTCTCCCTGGATGGCTGCTGGCCAGCCAAGGAACTCGACACACGTGGTTGTGTTTCCCTCCCTAACACCAAAGTACTGGTTGCTCCAAAGACTGCCTCTTCATAGATTTCCTTTCATCTGAACTCAATTATTTTTAACCCCAAGCTCTACACAAAATTGGCTTTTCCACACAGGCTTTTTTATTCAGGCAGCAGGAAACGTAACCTAGGTAACAATGGCCAAATAGCATCCAACATCAAACTGTCCAGCAGCAAAAGCCAAGTATCCATGTCACAGCTCTCCTTTATACACATTAAATCAGTTCTTTGTAGACTGTATATTATATTTTTTCTGTTTGAATTCTCTTTTATCCTGTGCCTAACATGCTTTTGAATTGTTTATTTACGTTACCCATCTCCTAAGGATGCATTCAGGTGCCAGTGACTAAAAGTATCTCCCTTTAGTTCATAGTAAATGTCTTTAAATACTTTATCTAAACATTTATTATATTTCTGCATATTCTCATCATATAATACTACAGGTATATTGTAAAGACCTTTGTTAATTGGACTTCATTTACAACAGTCAGCCTCAAGTACACCATCACTTTAAACTCTGTTCTACTTCATATTTTTCAGGCTTGCACAGCATTTCTTTTCCCTATGCAATAAGCTCACATTTTCACCAGCATTGTAATTTCCCTGTAAGAATAACTACCACAGAATAACCACACAACTTCTAAATGTGGATCAGCCACCTCCATAAAAATCAAATCCATGCCTCCTGAGTTGCAGATAGACTAGAAGTTAGTAATTAAAGGTTACTGAAGCCTAGCCCACGTGATACCTTTTCAACTCCTTAAGCTGACTGCAAGCCAAATTCATTAGGTCATGAAACTACAGCCTCATTTCTAGTAATGCTCCTGAAAGACTAAGTCAGTGATGACTGATGCTAAAGAAGACACAGATACCTTTAACAAGCTGAAAATCACTTATATAAGCCTAGAAATAATAAGAGGGAAAAAAAGCAGAAGAGAAGATTTAATATCTGCAAGGAGCTTGACATAGCATAATCAAGTCTTAGGGCCTTTCAAACCTGTTTTAATGACCTTCCTATGAGTGAAAGCCCTTAAAAAAGCAAAACAGTTTGCTCTTATAAATTAGTGGGAATAGCAACATTAAAAGGAAGACTTTGGTATAATATTCAAATACATTTATATAACTACAACATTTATCTAACAAGGGATACAACACAGTACATAGAGAGAATAACCAAAACACATAAAATTACAAACAAGTTATATATGTATATTCTACAGAAAATAATTCCAGACTAAACACGACACAAGCCAGAAAACATTAGGTGCTGTTCCAGTGAGATAACAGCAGCTTTTAGAAAACATATCAGAGCTACCTGTGGTTAGCACTGAAAATACTACCATAATAATTCTTAAAATACACTAAACAACTACCAGATTCAACCTGTTAACAATTATCTTTGGTTTCAAAGTTTTTGTCTTTTTATCTGAGTGGTACTGAATGGGAAAACAGGAAAGTGATTCAAAGTTACCTGAGAAACTGCCTTTATTACTCTGATGGACTAATATCATTACTTTGACAAAGCAAACCATGGGAGTTAGGGGGGCTCATCCCAAAAAAAAAAATAATAATCTCAGAAACACTACTCATGACAAGAACTAAAGGAAGCATAGATGACTAGCATGGCTGCCAAGAGTAACAGGAGAGAGAATGTTAATGAAAAAAGCCTGAAGTTTTCACTAAGGACTCCACACCCCACAACAAACATGTCTAACCATATCCTAGGCAATAGGACAACACATGCAGTTTCAAATGCAAATAAACACTAGGAGAGTAATTAAGGCTTGCTTTTTGTTTTGTTTTGGTTTTTTTTTTTTTAAACAGACTATCAACATGTCAGGTCTACTGACAAGTTCCATTTTGCACCCAGTCAGCTCACACAGATCCCTCAGAGTTCGTTTTCAACAGATTTAGCAAGGCAGAGGACTGTTTGAAAGCTGGCAACAGGTAGTACTGAGGTAATTTTTTTCCCCTTTCCTAAAGAGAAGGACCTTTCAGTAGAAGTAATTGTTAAAAGATCTTTCCACAAAGGTTCCAGGCTTAGATGGTGTATCATAACACTTCTGTGTAAAGACACAGGGTCAGGACAACAACTTAAATACATGAGACATTAACATGACCATCAGTTACAGGATTACACACAGGTAATGATTTACCATCAGGCGGACTGTTCTCCCACACATCATAACATGCTTTAATAAACTAGCACACCATGTAATGCATTTCTTTCACTTTGTGATTAACACATAGGACACAAAGAATTACATACAATATTTCAATATGCCTTCTTCCTTACCTCTTAATTGTGAAAGACTGTGTTTTTGAACCAACATTTGGAACAGATAATTAACGTCAGCGTTTAAGTTCTTTAAAACCTCTGTGAAAGAAAAAGCTTTGTCTTACCATGGCTGTGGCCAGTTCCTGGGCTGAGAGAAGGCTGGAGTAACTCTTTGGTTGGAGTAAAATAGGCTTCTTTCCCCTGGCGCTGGCTCATTTTTCCTGGAGTTAAAAGCTGTGTTTCATCACTGTTTGTTACCGCTGCTGAAATAGAAAATGGATGCTCATTCAACGATGCTATGTGCTTGTGCATAGATTTCTATTAACAACTTCACTGCTATTTGTGAAACTGGTATTCAAATGCTGTCTTGCAAAATGTTTCATTCTTGAAAATAAGGATTTCAAACCAGAGATTTGCTTTGGAGGGGACAGCAGAAAGGAGCCAACGAGACTGGTCTAAGACATGAGGCAGAAGATGAAAACAAAACTAGAAGGAAAGGCTGCTACTGAATACAGATACAGCACTGAGCTGTTACTTAACTTATGAAACCCTGCTTTCTTTGCCACTTTTGTGATTGTTCTTGGTTTAACTAGCCACAACACAGCCAACCCAGGAAACAGCTTGCCAGATCAAGCTGTGCCACCATCCCAGAAAGCTAAGATGAACATATGCACATACATCACAAGAAACAAGTCTGATTAATAAAGGTCATGTATAGACTCTGTCAAGGGAAAGGTTTAAAGCAGAAGAGTTACTCTCCTTGAACCTTACCAGTCTGAAAGACTTGTTTGATGTCTTCTAGCTATTTGTAAGATCACCTGCCAGCCATCCTGTTTATGGTGTCTGTACATTTTCTTAAGCTGCACACAACAAAATGGTACCTTTTTGATAGCAGAAGAATGAATAGCTGACTCAGGAACACATGTTTTGTGGAAGCAGACAGACTGACAAAAAGAGGTCAGAGGGGGAAACAAAAGTTTCTTACTGAAGAAGAGCCTGCCTAAAAGATTGGAACTTATGATGCAGCTCATTTTAAGAGTTCCCAACCTTTCTTCAAACTGTTTTAAAAGTGCAGTAGAAGATCTAGCCTAAACAAATAAGTTTCATTTTCTGAAAGGACTCTGCTAAGGGCAAAGAGGCCCTCCTTGTAGCTTTATTTCTACTATTATTACAGTAACAGAAACATTTTTTCAGCAAAGCCTAGCATAAACACAAGGCAGCATGAAGAATGCAAGGATGCCAGGATATCCACCTGTACTATTTTTCTACATCAGATAAACCATCTAAAGCTCTGTTGCAGACAAACTACACCCTATGCAGACTGCTGCTTAGGGAAAATATGTGAGGAGACAGACAGTGGAAGTAAAGAGCTCATTTTCCCAGTTCAGAGTTCAAGTCTGTCAGTGCCAGAAGGCCAATACTTCAAAGTAGTGACTGACTTTGCTCTTCTTACAGTACCACCAAACTAGCTTTTTATTTTCCTGCAGCTACAAGTAAGGGGAAAGGAGGGGAGCAGAGGAGTTGCTGAAGTCTTGGGAAGGAACTGCCATCCCAAAAGTATCTGAACTGAAAAGGGGAGCTAGAAAACAGCTACTTCACAGGTTCACACAAAATGGGTCCCTTCGAGGGGAATGAGCTATGCTTACTTGTTTTAAAAATGTTTAAGGTGCACAGAAGGAAGTACCAACATTCTATCAACTAGCTGAAAGCCACCCTCTTAAGAGCCGCTGGCCACTCAGCTCCATAAGAATGGCATTTCACGGCCCCTCCCGCAGGTGTCACCGGCCAGCCCCCCACCATGGGCAGTGCTCTGGCCCCACAGGTGAGCACCTCGCCTGCCGCGCTGCCAGCCATGTTGGAGACCCCCTTTGCAGCAGGAATGGCACAAACAACCTTTCCTTGAGTGACCTGGGCAGAAGGCTTGCTTCTGAACAGGCAGCGTTCAATACCGCTAGCTTTTTTTTAAGCTTTGGAAATTCCACAGTTTTTTTTTTAAGCTGCTGAGACACAATCATTTCCAAGGCGGTATTGGCCAGCAATCTGGAGCATAAGCAAGCTCTGCACTCAAGTTTTACCAAAGCATGAACTGAACTCAGTGATGTTAACTCAGTAACACCCACAGAGTTACAAGCTTCAAGTTCACTATTGAATTCATGTACCTTCGTTAGTCTGCAGACTCAATTTGGGTCCTGCAAAGACTGCTAGCAGTGTCAGGAAAGCTCCTTTCCTATAAAATACAGTTCATGTATCACCTAACATAGAATATCTTGTGGTAAGCACTTTGCATACCTGGGGATTCAAGATGAACTTAAATCAAGCGGGCTTTTGAGAAATTCAATTTATAAAGCTGAAGGATGATTAGCAGGAAAGTTTTAAAATCTCCTTTTCTATACAAAGCATTATAAAAGTACTAAACAAATGGAAATAAATCAATTACAAATATAAACCTCTATCCGCGCTGTAGCAGCCGCTAGGAAGAAGCTGTCCCCTTCCTTCAAAATGCCTCACCCTGATGCTCAGACATTTGCCTTGGGATGAGGGAGAAAACAAGGCAAGGGAGAACACACCTGTTGCTTTGAGCAGGGGACAGTGAATAAGACCACTAAGAGGCTTCCATCTTTTTTCTCTAAAAGACTGACTAATGACCTGATTTTTTACAACTGTAAAATCAGCAGGACCTTCAAGGAATTAACGAGATCTGTAAAGACATGCCTTAGGCATCTTATGGCAGAAGCTCTGGAACCTTAAGAAACAGAGATAGAAACAAAGGAAACTATTACAAAGAAAAGGTTAAAATACTTGGAAAGGAGAAACATGGGGGAAAAGTTATGCTAGTAACTAACCTGATTTTTCAAGATGCTATTAAATCAAACACCTACCGCTCAGAAGCAGATCTTTTTAAGAGAGTAGATTTAATTTGTGCATATTAATTGATAACTTAGCAATT
Source organism: Rynchops niger (assembly GCA_013400035.1). NCBI lineage: Eukaryota > Metazoa > Chordata > Aves > Charadriiformes > Laridae > Rynchops > Rynchops niger. Next base: position 2,403,854 of record VXBH01005731.1, read on the forward strand.
TGTAGAGGCTCCTTGGCTGCTGTTTATAGCTTCTGATGGACTGATTTTATAAACTGTATAAAAGTGTGCTGCACATAAAGTCATCCATTTACTGACAATGCTTCACGGTCCTACAACTAATTTTGAACTCATCTGAAGCACGAAATTATTTTATCCTGGAATGTCATTACATTCACAGAAGAAAACCAATAGTGATACTGAAAGAGAGCAATGGTCACTTACTGCAGTGACCTTGCTCACTTGTAAAATAAAAGTTAGCATGAATGACTAAATGATGTTCCAAGTCAAACGTGTTTTCTTATTTGCCCAAAATACCAAACTGAAACTTACAGTTTTGGACTCATGTGTCCACAGGTACACGCAGTGTACCTGCAAAACCACACTCAGTTTCTGACTAATCTTCAAAGCACTCACACTTTCTAGTGAGTTTTGGTGAGGACAACCAAAACTTTATTTTTATTTTTTTTTAAATGTTCCTGGTGAACACCTTACCTACGGGAATGATCAGAGGCCTGCAGCACCTTCTCCTATGAAGAAAGGTGAGACAGTTGGGGTTGTTCAGCCTGCAGAAAAGAAGGCTCCGGGGAGACATTACAGCAGCCTTTCAATATATAAGGAAAGCTTGTAAGAAAGATGTTTTATCAAGGCCTGTAGTAACAGGACAAGGGGTATCAAATTTAAACGGAAAGATGATAGATTTAGATTGGACATAGGAAAGAAATTTTTTATAATGAGGGTGGTGAGACACTGGAACAGGTTGTCCAGAGACGTTGAGGATGCCCCGTCCCTGGAAGTGTTCAAGGCCAGGCTGGATGGGGCTTTGAGCAACCTGGTCTAGTGGAAGATATCTCTCCCCACAGCAGGGGGGTTGGACTAGATGATCTTTAAAGGTCCCTTTCAACCCAAATGATTCTATGATTCTAATTCTTCTTAGATTTCACATGCCATCTCCACAACTTGAAAGACGGATTTGTTAGGCGTATGCCTAATGTATCCGACAAGACATACATTAGCATTGCCAACCATTCCTTTCACCCAAAGGCCTCAAAGTGGTGATTTATTTTCAGACTCAGATTTCAGAGCACCCATCCAAGAGAAAGAAGATCTCCGTTCATCTCCTCCTTTACCTGTGTGAGTTTAAACCCATACCATCCATCTCCTTGAATATGAGTAGAGGGTTATTTTAGAGAAGAAATATCACTTAGTAAGTATCAAATCCTCCTTGCAACTCTTTGGAGGGCACATTTCAATATCAACAGAACTATTAGAGTTGATAATACATACTTTGTTCCATTTCCTCATACTGGCCATCAAATTACTAATATATAGTTTGTCAGTAAGATTCATGCATCAGAAGAAACGCAAATTGGGGTCTTCACAGCCAATTTATTTCATCAGATAAAGCTATGAAAAAAAATAACATCCAAAGTGGCAGATTCACAGTCTTCTGTTTCTGCCCACACTCTTGAAAATAGCAAAAGGACATCAGATATAGGAAAAGTTTTATTATATTCAATTCCACATTATTTTTGAATGACTATAATCATCTAACACCATGGCTTCGGCACAGATTTCTCAATAGGAAGAAAGAATTTGTGCCTGCATCTTTTCCTTTTCCACATATGCAAACTCTTAATCCCAGGCAAAATTATTCTGCCAATCACATGATTATACTAACACCCATGAACCAATGGCACTAACAAGCCTTTGCTGCCTTCATGCACATACATATACACACAGAAGTTTTCCCTATCACCAGACCAGGTCCAATCCTTATTTGAGTATTACAGTATATATACCTGTTAATTTCAATAAATTTATATATTCAGAAATGAAGTGTAACATAATAGCACTATAACAGACAAGCTCAAACATAAAACTGTTTCTGAACCATTATTTCCACGTCTTTATTGTCAACACTACAATTAAATTTGAAGGTTTCATTTCAAACTGATAAATATATTTTTTTTCTTCCAGATAAGTAATTTAAAAGATTATTTTTATTTTCTAGCCATGACTGGGAGAGGTGAAAAATAAACTTTTCCCGCTTAAAAAAAAAAAAAANAAAAAAAAAAAAAAAAAAAAAGATTAATGCAGGGAAACACTTAGATGAGTAGTATGCCAGGTAAAATACTTTTCCAACAGTAAATTTCTGTTGTACTTCAGCTTCCCAATGACAACACAGAAGAAAACCCAGTATTTAGCCTAACACTGTATCTGCAAAGATATATGCTATTATGAACATATGTGTAAACGTACTGTAGGAGAGGGGAGCCACTTACTTGATGGTCCATGAGAGTCTCTGTTATCACCATGATGCTGTGTACACATACAATTGAAGAACGAAGAACAGCAAACAAAAAAATCCAGGCCAGGAAGAAGCAAGTGCACAAAAGCAGCAGCAGCGGGAAAGAAGAAGGACAATGAAAACAGTGTTAGTTCATGACTAAAATACAACATGCACCTCAATACTGAAGGCAAGACCTCAAGAGACTTAGCAGTTTTGAAAAGTTGAAAGGCAACAAAACTGACAAATATGCTTATAGAAGCCATCATTCTATACGGTTAGTAAACAGCAACTGCTCCAACTGCTAATTCTGAGTGGAACCTCTCCATCAGTAATTTAGTGCTCATATGACTTGATACACTATACATTTTAAGAAATTTTTAGCTGGAATGTTTTCAGAAGACAAGCTCTGAAGAAAGCTGAAATAACACAAGATTTGTTTCCAAAACTGCTCCACTTTCAGACAGGTGTTTTGGAAAGACAAAAACTTTTAAGCAATCAGTAATGTGCAAGCACCCACTAATGACAGATCTAAGCCTAAATTGCTTTTGCACACAAACACGAACTTAGAAGCTACAGATTCAGTTCATCTACAAATACAGGTAACATTTTAAAATGCTTAGGATGCAAGACAAGCAGTGCAGTTTTAAATTTAAGAGGACATTTTATGTCAAAGTGTTTCCAAAGAATTGAGTTGTATAAAAAACGATCTCTGTCCCACTAAATGCATCAAATATAGGCACTACAGGAGAGTAATTACATTGTAATAGTGTGTACTTCTTTCTGACATTTGATCAAATCTTTTATAAATCATTGCTACCCAGGGCCACAATCGGGGCTAAGATCACACTGTGTGCTCAGATGTAAGGTAAGTTCCACCTACATCTTAAAGGATTTACTACCTTTGAAACCCACAAATAACAGAAAAGGATGAGAAAACAAACAAACTGATCAGCATTAACATTTCCTCCTTAAAAATAAAATAAATCCAAACATACTGTATCTTCTATATCCCAAGCAAAAACCTTCTGCTCCATAAAAATCCCTGCCCTGCTTTAAAGAGGATCCAATCTTGCCTCTCTGTTATCAGGACTAAACAGCAGGAAACGTGAAAAAAAAAGAAAAATCTTTGGAAGCAGGAATCTTGTCTTACGCTCTTGATCTCAAAACACGGGTTTTTATCTCTCACAGCTGCTTAGGGGTGTTAAATTGAAACTGCAATGTGAAAGTGTAAAGTATTGCAATGAGAATACTTCAACTGCAGTACACAGAAGGGAGGGAACCCTTCTTTCATAATTTTGCACTTTCTGGAAAAGGACTTGATTAAACAAGAGAAGCTGAAATAAATTATAAGTGCACTGGGTAAACAACCTTCTATCCCTGTGAGAGACTAAATTTATGTCAAAGAGTGAAACACTGCTAAGGGAACCCATGAACTTACCAGACAGGCTTATGTACTGCACATGAAACGCGTTCAAGAATTCAACGGTTTTCAAGGTGAAGCGTTTCATTTTAATGTACAGGTAACATACTGCAGACTAGGAAACACTTTACGTTCTGACAATAACGGTATTACCCTACACTGGTTTTAGATTCAAGACAATAGTGAGTGCAAGAGAGCAAGATAAAGGAGTCTGCTGTAACTGTACAGAGATCCAGCAACCAGCTGAAGGACTGGGAACACCACTATTCAGCACTGGTCTGCTTTATTTCACACTAAAAGTCGGGAAGCGAGAGAAGAGAACTGGAAAAATAAATTGTTAACAGACATATAGGATCAGAAGTTCCTGAGACTCAGACAGCATGTTCACTCGCGGTGCATACTTACAGGTTGAAGAAACAGAGTGAAAAAGCACGGCAGCAGGTCCTGTCTCACTGCCTGCCTCTCAAGCAGCCTTGACCAAGATACAACATGACACCACAGAGCAGGGCAACCCGTCACCCGAGACGATGCAGGGGCTTTTTATGTAAATATTTTAGCATTGCATGGTTAATCCTATGAACTGGTACAAACAGCTCCTACGCCAGAGGCTGAAACACAAGCCTGGCTAACTCTGTCCCTGATCTTCTCCAACAGACATTCTGTTTACACACCAAACTGCCTCCGTTGCTGGTCAACTCCCTCTCTTCGTTAGAACTATTTGGGCCTGCGTATTTACCTAAAGCTTCCAGAATATATGTTTCTAAATATTAATGCAAGATGTTAAGATACTCAAATGAGACTCTTTCGGACAAAAAGACCTCTTCATTTTCCAGTAGCCTACTGCACCTCTATCATCTGCAATTCATATCACTGCAGGTCCAGGATTCAAACCCCTAAGGGAACAAAATGTGACAGTTTTACTACTTCAATGTTTTCTCTGAAAAGAATGCCCTCAGGGCATTCCTGTCTATCACATCCCACAATTTTTATTCTAAATATACAAAATTAAGAGAAACATACACTTATTTCTAGAAACACAGCCTACCCTTATTTTCACATTTATTTAATTGAAGACTTTGATTTCAGATTATAGAACAAGTCCTTCAACAAGGGAGGTTCTCAACACTACGTGATTGATTTAGCTTCTGCCAAGGCACATTTAATTAAAAATATTGCTACCAAAACATACAAAACCTAGCCCACCTCCCAATTAAATTTTAGATTAAGACTAAGGAATAAAACCAACAATACAAACCATCAAAAAAGTCAGCAGCCACAATTCTGTTTTCATACAAAAGCAGCTCTGTGCTTCAGAAAAGTACTATTTTTAGACATTCATTTCTCAGAAATAAAGCTTATAACAACTGCTACTGAATCTAAAATTATATCTGCCAACTTGTCCTATAAAACAAAATCCTTTTCCTGTTGAAAATAAGGGTAAAAGCAAAAACATATGTCATTCTAGAAGGTCTGAATCTCACATTACGAAAGACACGTTTTTTAAAAATACTTACTAGATTTACATCTAAACCTACAGTTAAATTCTTAATAGAGTTTAAATGTTTTAAAGCCAAGTTAGAGCTTTCACCCTGCTGAAGACAGACTGTTCCTGAAAGCATTCTCTAATACTTGTAAATCACTAAGATTAATCATGTTACATTTCAATTCAGGACCACTAACCCAACCTGCAAAGGTGATCAGTAAAAAGGACCTCTATTCTATACTTTAAGGAAAAAAAAAAAACTTTTATGTCTGATGATATATTTACATAGCAAGGACTGACTGTACAAGTTATATCAAAGTCAATGTAGTTCTGAAATACATGTTTTGGTAAAAATTTGAGACGACTAGAAAAGTTTCTAAAAAAAATTAGAAAAAGAAAGGTTCACACCAAACATTCCCACGTAATGTTCTGAGTTCTGGGCCTGTGAGGCTTGTTTAAATTAAATTATTATTTTGCAGAAAAATAGGCAAAAACTGTTCTCAAACAAGAACTCAAACCAAAGCGTCTAGTATTTTGCACTGATTTAATGGTGCCAGACTACAAAAAGAGTTTGCTGAGCTGCCATAACAGATACAGTATATATCAACCTAATTATTAGACAGGAAAACCATTTAATGTAAGACTTTTCTCCCTAGATTCTAGAAAGAAAAACACACAATAATAAGTTCTGTGATCTCCTCCACTGTTTTGCTTTTACAGGTAAGCCAAATAACACATAGAAAGCTGACACCTGGAAAATGCGCTTTTTCAGGTACCTCCTAGAAACCCCCCAAAGGACTTAAACCATGTAGCAAAATGTTGATCAGTATTCTTCACACGTTTGCAACTCATGTATTTTGTGAATTTTAATCAGACAAATGGCATTTAAAAAAAATTAAAACATCAGATTGCAGCTAAAAGTCAGCAATACAGAAAAACCTCAAACACGAACCTTCAAAAAATTTAAAATTCTGTGAAGTGTCAGGATTTGCATACACTCAAGGTCTTCAAAATTACTGGGTCCAATCTCTCTTAAAATATACACTTTTTTAATATTTCATTTTCAATTTTTAATTATGGTGTATACCAGACCAAGTATATTAGACCCCAAGATAAGCTTTCAAAACTGTTTTTAACAGCTGTGGCACAACACACAAAACTTCACATTGTAACTGCAATTAAGACAGACAATTACTCCACTAAATAATATTTTGGCAAGATATGCTTAGAGTAGCCAATCACAATATGCCATCAGTTAAAAAAAAAAAGTTATTCTGAGATGACACTTCAGGTGCCTAAGCACATAGGATAAAAGGTAAATCTAACCTTCCACCTCACATTCTTCTGAAGCAGACTTGGTAAATCATATAAAGCCTTATTTCAAGATACCTTCTTAAAATCATGCTATTGTGAAGGCCTATCACAAAAAGAAAACTAACACATTTCAAGTTACTTAAGTTTTTTGTAAACCAGTACTTTTTTTTTCCTTGTCATTTTAGGAAACAAGGAGCACAGCAACTCAACTGACAGGATTTTTTTTTTTTTTTTTTAATGTCCTATTGCACAGCCGACAGATGATACTCATAGCATGTTATGCCTAGGATATAGATGTATTGGCCCTGCAAAAAATCAATGAACTTGTTTATTACAGAAAAATCACACGGATTTTCTCAATGCACTGCAAAATAGCTTGTCTCTAAATTCATCAATTCAGATAAAAACAGTAATAAAGCACTTGGATTGACTTAATAGCTCTAGGTAGTAGTTGAACCTTCACAAATATAATGAAGTGTTAAACTTGAGCGTCACCTCAGTTACAGAAAAGCTAACCTATTTTGCCTTTGGGAGGCAGTGTTTTGTATCAGAAAGCAGCTTTGGAAACTAAAAAACATTTCCTGCTTCAGCTATTAGAGTGCTTCCACATGACACAAAAATTAAGTGGAAAAATTAAATTCTGAAATAATTTCAACATTATGATGATGATTAAATGTCACAGTATCCACCAGCCTTTCCTATTTTTAAATTGTTAAGCACAAAAGAAAGAGCTGGTATTTTCACTACTTCAGAAATTTGATAATCAGTACAGATTATCAACTCTTGCACCTGAAATTACTCTGACAATACATGATTATCACTCCTCCTGCCTTTTCTGCTCCTCATTCCACCAAGAGGAATTATTTTTTCCTTTTGTCCATAGTCACTAACTAGTAAAGTGACAATTAATAAGACTGAGAGGGATACCTTTTTCTTTTGGGACTCAGAGACAACAAGGATCAAATCCAAGAACCAAAAGTTTCTTGACACCCTACCCTCTTCCCATAAGAATCTAGCAAATAATAGGTGATACTACATGTTATTCCAAATGCATTCACCAGAAAAGTATCAATTCAAAGCAAACTATAACAGATTCAAGCCGTTTAACCCTCTCCCTGCAAAGGCACCTTCACATTCATCTGCCACATTTAAGTTACTCACTGAATTTTTATCAAGATCCCCATCAACCGGAATGGTCTCCATGCTGAAAGGGTGTGTTGTCTGTCTCTCTGTCACTTAGAGTTCCTCCATCCTGCTACTCGAGATCCTGGAGGGGGAAAGAAAAATATAACAATTCACTTTCAGTGGCTGAAATCTGTAAAAAGCTACACTCTCTCCTCTACATTTTAAGCAGGTAAATAGCTTCCTGTTGTAACTGTGTATGTCACAGTTCCTTGCAAGACATGCACGTTACCCATAAAAGTCAACTTTTTAGGAAAAGAGGGAGAGGATAGTTTCAAATAAAATGGCTAAAACAAAAGCTACTCACAGAGGCAAGCATTTGCTTTTAACCATGTTTGCATCAAGTAAGGAAAATTTATGCTGGAAGGACATGAGAAAAAA
>VXBH01005731.1:2422284-2443648 GCA_013400035.1 Rynchops niger
TCCTCCTGTACTCGGCACTGGTGAGGCCTCACCTCGAGTACTGCGTTCAGTTTTGGGCCCCTCACTACAAGAAGGACATTGAGGTGCTGGAGCGTGTCCAGAGGAGGGCTACAAAGCTGGTGAGGGGTCTGGAGGACAAACCTTATGGGGAACGACTGAGGGAGCTGGGGTTGTTCAGCCTGGAGAAGAGGAGGCTGAGGGGAGACCTTATCACCCTCTACAACTGCCTAAAAGGAGGTTGTAGAGAGATGGAGGCTGACCTCTTCTCCTTGGTGACAGGTGACAGGACGAGAGGAAATGGGTTCAAGTTATGTCAGGGGAGGTTTAGATTGGATATTAGGAAACATTTTTTCACTGAAAGGGTTATTAAACATTGGAATAGGCTGCCCAGGGAGGTGGTGGATTCCCCATCCCTGGAGGTGTTTAAAAAAAGGTTAGATGAGGTACTTAGGGACATGGTTTAGAAGTGACTTTGGTCAGGGCAGGTTAATGGTTGGACTTGATGATCTTAAGGGTCCCTTCGAACCTCAGCAATTCTATGATTCTATTCTATGAGCTCAGCCATAGGACTTTGCACCTGTCTTTCTGCTTGCGGTTCTGGCACAGCAGTGGTAAAGAACAGCCAAGTGGCACCTCTTAACCCACCTCTCTTCCAACTTGAAGAGCCTGGCCAAGCACAGATTATGTCTCCAGCTATAGACTCGCCCAACACCAATTGCAAACTGCTGCAGGAAGAGAGGAGAGTCAAGCCAAGGCAAAAGGAAAAACTAATGTTGTTGTTGCTGTTAAAGGTTTTCCTGATATGAAAAAGTGAGATAAGCCAGCAGAGATGTTCCCACAGACAAGATGTATAAGTGGCAGAACAATCCCTTCCATTTCTGATGCCAAAGCGGAATCAGCTGACGTCCTGAGACACAAGACCGATGCGTATTTCCTCTGCATGGAACTTCCCAAAACAAAATCCAACCTTGCTTTTCCTGAAAGGAAGATTTTTCTCTTTTCCCCTTGACAGACATTACTGTCAAATACAGAGTCAAAGCATTAAAAACAAAGGAAAAGAAAAAAAACCTCACACATTTACTATTTCAAGCCTATAAAAAAACACTTTAAGTATATAAGAACTAATTCATTGTGCTCAAAAAGCCTCAATAAAGGGATGCTGAAAATCTACTTTAATACTTCAAACAATGCAGAATACTACCTTCAGGGATGAAGCCCTCTAAACATCTTGGTTATAATGTGAACACATACATGGAAATATTTTAAGTCTCATGTGCAGGTCAAGAATATAATCGACTTCATAAGGAAAAATGTTTCAGAGAGCTATTGTAAGACTATAAATAAATGATTGCAAGTGATTGTACTATTGCAGATCAATGAATTACCAACTGCCAGATGAATTATATGTGACTAGATTAGTGCTCTTTACCAACTGCAAATTAAGTAAAAAGTCAGCTTAAACTACTGTGAAGTTTCTTTATCTCAGCGACATTGCTTTGGACAGACAGGCACCATCACACAGACGGTTCCTTGCTACATCAAAAGCTATTGCAGTTGATTTCCTACATTGTTTCTCTCTGAGCTGATTTAAGCAAACAGAAGCAAAATTCCAGGTTGTCACAATTTCAGAATACACACTTGCTCAGACAGTCATTGTAAAGCATTTTTCTTACTAATAGTTTACAAACAATTTGCAGTTTTAATATGAACACCAAGCAATTATCTCAGGCATTAGAGCATGTATTACTTAAGTTACAATACCATTTACATCCAAAAAGTCTCTATTGCTGGGGGATGGACAAGAATATTTTTCCAAGTCTGTGTTGAAAAGACCACACAATCCCCTGTTTAATGAGAGCCCACCTCTCCCCCCCCTTTTTCACCTTCAGTCTCTCCCTCATCTTTGCAGAAGCTAGACACCTGGAGGAATACGATGACTGACCTCCTCAAAAGCGATCAAATCTTACTCAGAACGTTCCTTGACAATGAATACATTGTGCTTAGCTGCAATACAGTTATATTGTGTTTGAGAGGTTTTTATGAAATGGCCTTTCTGCAGGATTAAACAAGGTGGATATTTAAAACAGGAACCTAATGTTTATTCTCAGATAGAATTTAGTTTTCTTATCTGGCAGCAGTGTCTCTTCTTGATATTAAAATAGAGGTAATGACATAAGAGATGGCCTTCATTTGGATTTCTTTCGGCTAGTGCTTGAAGGTAGTTTCCACAATTTCAAGACACAGGATACTGTAGGAGAATTTAAGAACAAAAGGTCAGAGAAGCCTACCACAATAGGAAAAACCCTAGAAATTCTAACTTAAAGTAGCAGCAGGTTCAAACAGGCAGCAATAGTATCTGGCTTACCCATCATGGTTTATTAAAAAGATTTAGAAAGTCTAATTTAGATTTCCGTTGTTTATGCCAAGTTTAGGTTGTTTTTTTTTTTTTTTTTCACTTTACTGCTTGCCTAATTAAAATGAGCTGATGAACCTAACTTCTGGTTTTTTAGGTGTCAGTTTTTTAGGGGTATTGTGGTTTTTTGGTTGGTTGGTTTGGGAGTTTTTTGGGGGGTATTGGGGGAGGAGTAGGTTTTTCATGGGGTTTTTTTCATTGTTGTTGTTCTGTGGGGTTTTTTAAAGTCATGAACAAATATTTCAAATAGCCTTTGTACTGGCTTAACAATGACTAGTGCTTTTAGCATTACAGTTTAGGCTGGGGTGGCCACTAAACAAATGGCAGATAGTCTCTTTAACCTCTTTCCCTTCAGAGAGAGAATGAGACACTTATGTATTGAAAAGAAAACTAAAACTACTTTAATGAAATATTAATAATAAAAAGAAAAGATAATATTAATAAGAAAATAATGAAATATATATAAAACCTGGAATTGAGCTCCCAGGATGACAATCATGTCACCGGGCAGGCACTGGGAAAGTCCCAGACTGGACTCAGTGACGGGTGGGAACTGGATTCCAGATCCGTATTCAGGAATGCACAGATTGGGATCAAGGGCAGATAAACAGATGAGTACTCCTCAGATGCCCACCAGTGAAGAAAAAGAGGTATGACGCTTTGATCCCTCAGCTTTTATACTGAGCATGATGCAGATGGGATGGAACACCCTGTTGGTCAGTTTTGGGTCACCTGCCCCATCTGCTGATCCCCACAGGTGCAACCCCTCTACACTCTTCTGCTTCCAACCCTCCGAAGTTGCATATAAAGTTAGCTGACTTTGGTTATAGCAATAAGTATAAGCAGGAGCCTGTCTGCATACCCTTCCCTGGTATTAACTATAAACATCAGACCTCATCACTGCTAGAAGCGGACACTGTCTGAAAAATATGATGTTATTTTCAGAGTTCAGTTAGTTAAAGAGGCTTAACGAAAATTACTGAAAAGAAAATTGATTCTGTTTTACTGCAAACAAGGACAAACATAAAATATCCAAGCTTGTCTTTCTGAAGCTACTGAATAAACTGCTGAACAACATAGATTTAGAACTGTTGCAAGAATCTTATATAGCTGTTAGTTTAATAAGATGAACGAAGAGTATTCAAACAATATAACCTGATCCACAGGAACTGCAGAATACTGTCGCACTGCAGACTTGGCAAGTGACCTCTTGTTTCCCCACCCATTTCTATTCAACAAATTACATGCCCCACCATGACATTTCTTTAGGAGATGAGAAGCACCTAGCCTGCCACAACAACCAGCTATGGAAGTGATGCAAGCATCATAAAATGACAACTTACCTTCAATTCACAGCCCTCAGAAAAACAGCTCAATATTGCTGCCTGATGCAAGTTAGGCAACTGCTCACGCTATTTACAACAATAAATAAGCAATTTATATAGAAATAATTGTTGCCAGAGCTGAAAACAGAAACTAAGCCTTTCACTGGTCAAAGCCAGCCCTCAAGCAGAGGAGCCAAACACATTTGTACCTAACTTTATCCCATTTCTGAAGAGCAGAATGCTTTTTAATCCTGGTACTGGGAGGAGACACCAAGATTCTCTGTAGCAAGAGCCACGTGTTATCAGGTACATTTAACATTCTCCTTCAGGGACCAACACAGAAGATATTAAATTGATTCATGGTTGAGATAATAGGGTTCTGTTCCTTGACAACCAGGGAGTGGCTGTAAAGTCACTTCATACAGCACAGCCAGGAAAACAAAGTCTTGACACGTCCTTGGAAGTTCTTTGAAATGCTTCAGAGAAGAAAACAAATAGAGGAAGAATCTAGTGTCTGGGACAAAGAATTATTCCATTCAGGGCCAAATGAATACTGAATGGACAAGGCAGCTCCTCCTGCCCTTCCATCCAGTCTACTCAAGTACTGGGAATTCTCCTTCCCATAAAGTTGGTTAACAGAGCCATCAGATAGCTTAAGCATGTGATTTAAGTAAGGTGAGTGCTGTCCTCTCAGCTGTGCAATCCCATAGGACTGTGTGATATGAAGTTTTGAATCCTGCTTCCCTACTGTCCTCTATCCATCCCCTCAAAACTCTGCTAGTTAAAATAAGTTAGAATGGCATGGTGCAGGTTGCAAGAGACATCCTGCAGTTGGGAGCCCATGGACAGACTGAAGTCAGACACAAACACCTGCAAGGAAGGATGCAATGCTTGTGAGCTCCAGCAAATTCAGCTAGTGTTTTTACAATAAATCAGGGAAAGAATACTTCCAAGAGAGAACGTATTTATTTTTTAAGAGAGAAAAATTACATCCTTCCCTTCACAGCATTACTTCGTTCCAATATTGTCACCAAAATGTCAAGAGTTATCAGTTTAATAGCATTTTATAGTTTACTTTCATATTTAAAATCACACACAATACCAAGATAACACTAGCTTAACTGCCAAGATAATATTAGCATAAAGTAATTCAATACCCTGTATCTCTGCCACAGCAGTTAACTACACCTCTAAGTATCATATTACACTTTTTATTCCCTTGAAGGCACCTTACACATGTATTTCAAAGCCTAGCATTTAGGAAAAGAATGAAACGCTAATTTCCATGCTTCACAATGTAAACTGAGGTAAGCAGCAATAGTTCGGGTCTCAGAGCTATAACAGAACAGAAAAGTATGTCCCAACTTACTCATAGCCTAGAGTCTGCTTCCTGGGGCACAGCCCATCTCTGACACTCATTTTCACACACTTCACTGAGATGTCAGGAGGAGGAAAACTGAATGTACCCATTTAGATTTGCTGCAGGAGCAGCTGTAAGAATAACTGGCACCACACGTTTCCAACTATGAGCTATGTCAGAAGGGGTGACTGGAGAAATCTCGGGTCCTGCATTTTCAATCCACGATTCACTGAGTGCCCAAGACTGAATATCCAAACCCAGTGGTCACAGGTAGAAACCAGTGGACTTCAGCTGGTACACTATACTTAAAACTAAAGGCTTTAATTTTTAAAAACTCTGATTTCTCCAAGAGGTCTTGTAATGAACGTGTAGGAGAATAAAGGTTTGTTCTTTTTGAGGTGGTTGGTGGGGTTTTTTTGTTTGGGTTTTTTTGGGGGGTTTGTTTTTGTTGTTTTTTTCTTTTTTCCCCTCAAAATTGTCAAGCAAAAGCACTCTTAATACTGGCTTCAATGAAACCATTGCATGCAAAGCCCCTTATTCTCAAAAACACTTAGGCATGCATAATCTTTCCTGTAAGCAGGGGTTTTGCTCCTTCATTTTGCATCCCTCAACAGAATTCAGGGAAGGATGAGCTGCCCTCTCCCCATAATCACAACCTGAGAAAAAATACTATAAACCGGTAGTTCTTAATGCGATGGCATGTTTTATACTCCCATAATAGCTTTTAGAAAGTCTATGACATTCATAACAAGCTTTTTCATATCCAGATTTTCTGCAACACACATGGAATAAGAAATTAAGACCTCACAACTCCAAGAGTGCTAACTTCATAAAATCCAGGTTTTAAATGAATGGCACTTAAATATTTCCATGCCATTCATAAGCACCAAACTGTAAAACAACTGAGAAGCTTATCCATTAAAACCACCTAACCAAGATAAGCACAAAAGCATTCCAGTTACATCACGAAGTTATAAGCCACTTTCCCCTCCACAAGAAAAGCACTGTGCTAACATGTCACATACAATGAGAATCGACTGTTTCCAAATGTTGATAAGTATAATTAACCTTCATAACCCTGTCTTTGGCCTTGAACATTAAAGCTGAATTCAGCTTGAAAATCAATTAAAATGCTAAGCAGTCTATCCACTTTGGGACTGGAGAATGGCATACTGCATTCAATTAAAAGAAAAAAAAAAAAAGCAGAGCACAATTGTCTCCTTCAACACTTTCAAGGAAAAAAATCATAATTCATAAATAGATCACATTTTAACAAGAACTGAAGAATTATTCAATTCTTCATGCAGACCCTGAAACATTTAAGGTTGATAAAGGGAATTCTCTGATCCTAGCAAAATTGAAGGTTTAACAGAAAAAACCCAGGCATAGAAACAAAGGATAAGCTAGGTGGGCTATGAAATTTGATCTTGCCTTTTCATGCTTCTCTATAACAACAGACATTAATTGTACCAATATGGGCCAGAACTCATTCTCAGCTTGCACAGCACAGTCCACATTCACAGAGCTTAACTTTGTTCTCCCCCAGTAAGGTACCCTTATTCATTCTGCCTTTTGGATCAACTATTGACAAGGAAAGCTACTTAAACTTTACATTGCCAAACCTGCTTTTTCTACAGTTGCCATTTTTAAATTAGCAGGACAACTAGATAGGCAGGTGGACAAGAAATCCCCATTTTTCTCTGATTCTTTCCTAGATGTGAAAAGCATGGAAAACCCTGGGCTACAATACTTAATTCCAAGGTAAGGCTTCAGACAGACCTCACAACTAAAAGATCACATACTGAAAGCTTCATTAAAAAAAAATAAAAGCACATTTAAGAGTGGTAGAGTGTCCTTGGAGATCGCCTCTGTAATGCAACTGCCTTTAAAATAACAAGAAACACCACAAAACTACAAGCAATTGTCCCTTTTCAAGAATATCTTTAGGAGTGGCAGCAATCCAGGTTAGACACACAAAGTGCTCTAGACTGATCACAAGTTCTGAACTTTAAAACATCTTGTTGAATATTAAATTTGTCTTCCTCATTGAAATGAAAACATTTTAACAACTTTACAGTGGACGTCATATTTCCTCTTACAAAGGAAAAATCACGTTCACCCGCCATGAGATTCAGATGCATGTGGATGTCTAGCTGATGATCAGGTTTCTTTTTAACCTCTTGGATTTGTTGCAGCTGGGCCAATCACCATGCCATTCTATTACCATACCCCGAATAATGAAGGGAATAGAAGATTATAGTCGACCCTCTAAATAATAAGGGGAACAAAAGATTAAAGCAGACCCAGTGTCCAGCTGCTTACAAGAGCCTGTCAGAGTACAGGCCTCTGAACAAGACATATCTTACACGACAAATGCTGTCACAGGTGCAAACCAAAAGCACTCTGTAGATGTGCTTAAAAGTAAATTACTATCATTCCTGGTTTCCACTTGAGCTTCCAAGCTCACATTTGAGCTTGAAACTCATATTATACTAAAAGATTTTAAGCCAGGTTTGAAACTCTGCTCTTTTAATAACATTACGATTTTCCCATGCTATTCTGTGTAGGAGGCTGCTGCATCATGACAAGAGAAGAAAAATCTGGGTCTCTTTATACTTTCCTGTTGCATCTATTCCTCCACATTAACCAACATTATTAGCTGATTAATTATCAACTAGTTGATTAATTATCAACATTAATCAACATTATTTAGTGTCAGAGCAAATAAATTTATGGTTTTTTTTCCAATTAAAACACTAGGTAGAAACACAACTTTTCTTTTTCAACAGAAGGAAAAGTAAAGTGATTTCTGATTCTCTAGTGAATCAGAGTTGATTGTCACCATTTTATAGTTACTACTCAATTTTAATAGCGGAGTTCTGTTTCCAGTGATCTGTTATACTTTTGTATAACTTCTTTCATTCACTACTGGTGTTCAATGTGGCACTATTATTTATTTTTTTTTCATTCTTAAAATTTCCTTTAAAATATTCACAATGTATCTGTTTAACAAACATCTGTTCAGCTACTTCGACAAGCCTGAATTAGTTATTCATTTTGAAAATAGACCCTTTATGAGCCAGCTAAAAGTCAGAATCATCTTCATGTCAAACTAAGACACATTTCAAGCTCACACTCCTATAAGGAGTTACCTTGATTGCTCTCGATACCCTTGACAGCTATTGCACATAGCTGTGCTGTAGATGGCAGCATTTTACACTGCTCAGCTCTCTACCTTAACCTGGGGCTAAGTAATGCAATATAGAAAATATACTGTAAAGTTGCTGCAAGAATCTTCAGTGTAAGCATTTGCAGAACATACCGTACACATTAAGAAAGTATGCAACATGCATTAATTTGAAAAACAAAATATAGGTCCCTTCTCATCCAACTAAGAAGACATGTACCATAATGCCAATTAATGAAAAAGTTTAAGTTACTGCAGGTGAGCTAACATCCTAAAAACAGAGACCCACAATAAACTGCTCCTGTGTAGGGGATCTGAGCACACTCAGACATTTTACTTCAACTGACCAAAACCAAAATAAGTTTTCTGTTATAACCTCAAATTCCCGACTAGAAAGTGCTCTTCTAATGTAGGAAGGTACATCTGGATCCTTTAGGCTCTGAAAACCCCATGCTCCCAATCACAGTAGGTTCATATTTATCTCATAATGGGTAGAAAAACTGCTCAATCACTAGCAAGTTAGTAGTTCTAGGAATGACCTCAACACCAATTTCAATGTTCCCCCAAGGTTAAAATTTTCTCCTAGCTGTCAGCCTCATTATGCATCTCAAGCGAAGTACACAAACGCTAGCTCAAACAGGTTCTCCCTGGACATCAAGCATGAGAGCTTCCCATCGTAATGCTCACAAATCAGAGTTCAAAGGCCAGCATTACCACTTTCTATGAGAAAGGACAACATGCCTTTCTTAAGACCAGAATTACTATCATTGCTACTCAGTAAAACACTTGCTGGGAACTCCAAGAGGCATAAGACATCAGAAACAGTGACAAAGGAGGAGCAGAAGCCAAGACACAATAACTTGGCACCTTCGTTAAGTCTGCAGCCTTGAACTTTGTTATGTTCGCAATGGAGAGTGGACTGGTATCACTGCATTCCACCAGAGTATCAGCAGTAGTGCTCCTACAAGTGTTGGTCCTAGCAAATAAATTTGTGCTGATAACAATCTCCTTGGACACATTACTGGGAGGAGTGGAGTGTTACTATTTTTGCCTGCACAGCTTATGCTTGTAGTAATTTGTTTGGGGAGGGAGAAGACACTTGCTGACACAAGCACCTCCACTGCAGCTTCTCACACACTGTTACAATAGCATTATCTCTGCAATTTAAGTAGCAAAGATTGCTATGCAAACGATTCAAGCAGAGACGTTTAAAATTTCACAACAGCAAAACATGCACGTATATTGTCAAGCTCAAATCAGTGAACACCTGTATTTTTCTCCAGAGAAAGTAAGGAAAAGCAGAGGAACAGAGAAGCATGCTACTAGGTTTCTGAGTTGCTAAGGCAGGTAGGACAGCAGCCAAGAAGAAAAACAAATATGCCAATATATGCTTAAATAAAAGAAGAAGAAAAGAGGTGCATGCAGTTTAAGATTATGGACATGAAGGAAGACCAGAAGACAAGGTAATTGTGTGTGACACTAAACAACATGGTTATCAAAGCAGAAACCTGAGAATAAAGCTGGGACGGAGAAAAGGCATTTAAAAGTGTCAGAAATAACAAAGTTATACAAGTTAGTGACACAGAGCAATCATCTAAATGGTAGCTACAACAGGAAAAATATGGAAAAATATGGAAAAAAATAATCTATTTTTTAAAAAACAGTGTCAGGCAAACATGATCCTGTAACAGGACAGAGAATAAACTCACCAGAGATAAAGCAGGCTTTCATTTAGTATGGACGGCAACAGCAACGTTGTGTCACAAGAAGAGGGCAGATGCTCAGCAAAGTTGGTAAACTCCGTCTACTACACCCTTAAGTGGTAACAGAAAAGCCCCACCATCTCTCCTCCTTCAAGACTCAAGTCTTGAGACCCTTGGCACCAGAGAATGGAGGAAGGATTCAGTGAGGGCTTTCAGATTGCAAGTTAAACCCCCGATAACATGCACATGCTTTCCTTCACTCAGTTCTGAATTTTCACAGACATCGAACTTGTTCAGCAATTACTTTTTGCAGTGGTAGAATTTCCGCTGTACGGGCTGCCCTGCTGCAGAACACAGTGCACGCTGCAGAAGGTCAGCTGTAGCAAGTTACAAGTCATGAAAACACCAGCCGCTCCCTGACAAAAACAAAAAAAAAAAAAAAAACAAAAAAATACCCAAACAAACAAACACACCACAAAAAAAAGCAACCCTAAACCACTAAAAAACCCCACACCTCTCCTCTTTCCCTTCATCCAAGAATTCAGAGGCTCAAACTCAACCATCATCTCTATCAAGGGACTAAGCTACATTCAGAAAATCATTCTACAAGTCAAGAGATTGCTTCTTCAACACCTCCCCCAACACCTTAAAGCTGTATGAACCACAACAGATGCTACTCTCATCTTGCAAGAAAGACAACCCAAGCTTCTTAAGTCTGCATTTTTAAGATAGAAATATCCGCTAAGCAAGCAGTTTATGTTTTAATCACCTGCAAGAAACTAACAGTAAAAAAAAACCAAACAAAAACAAAAAGAACCCACCGAACTGATAAAATGAAATTGATTCTTAACATTGGAAATGCAAGCATTTTTGTAAATGCACAAAATGTCTACAAAAATGCCTCAATGAATTAGAGTCCAGACTATGTGCGATATCTCAGATACGTTTCAGCTATCGCTTCTGGACAATATACATTAAGAGTAACATTGGGTCTCTGTCACTCTAGTTTCCCTTTCCTCTACCGTGCCTGCCAGCACAAATGCTTTTGAACTTACTAAATTCACAAAAGGTCAACTGACAGACAATATTCAGAACTTTTTAAGAAAATTAAAAACTCATTGTCTTTAGTCCATATACAATCAAGTTACCCTTTACATTATTTACTTAAGATGCAACAAGCCTTAGCTTCCCGAAGTTTAAAAACAAAACCCAGAAGAGTCAAAGGCTTGAGAGGCCTGAGCCTCTTGTTGCTACTCAGCAATACCAAATGACCACCATGTTACAGAGGAGTTACTGGTCTCTTTTTCCAAAAGCAGACTAAGCTGTAATTTTTCCGACGCGTCTTCAATAACTTGATGCATAAGGTATCATTGCAAGTTCTGCCGAAGAAGAGCAAATACATTAGACAAAAAGATAGGACTTTTACCTGTTCACAGCATGAGAACTGTCACGCTGGTAAGAATTTCAGAGGCATAAAAATGAATTCTTGTACCTGTAATAAATCGTGAAGTTCTCCTTCCTCTTATTATAGAGAAAAATTAAGGAACAGAGTTCAGAAATAAATCCACATAAGGGGAAAAAAAACAACTAAAATGCAGGAAGATAAGTAGAGTAACCACCTGCGGTATATTTTTCTGAGCTTCTTATTGCCAAATATTTAATCTATATAGGATGTAAAGACAAATAATGTTTTCTCTTTTCAAATGAAAGACTACAGGTGATCCTTAGATGCATTCATAGAACAGAGCAACTGAAACAGTACAGCTGAATGCTGACTTTTGTCTTATTCTATTCATTCCCTGATTCCATCTATGCTGCTTATATGGCAATTGATAAAACAGAGGTTATTTCAGTATATTTACATTAAAAGATAACATAAGTCCCATTCGTAAGTGGGTTGTATTTACAAAAACAATCTGTCAGTCACAGAGGAAAATGGCTTAAGATAAGCAAAACAACAACTTTTTCTTCATTTCATAAAGAGGGATCAAATATCATTTGATAATAAAATATATAGTAAAAAATTATGCATAAAAATTGTGTTCTGGTCACTTTCTATTAACAAAAAATAAATATTTATACTCAATACTACAACATACATTCATTGATTTATCATGCTTGAAAATGATGGCCACCTACCAGATCTTTAATCTTCTTTCTAATATAAATCAAGCTGTGTCTTGGAAGAAAGTAGAAATCAACAATAAGAAATACAAAGACAACTTTTTAAAGATCACTGAGGACAAATATTATTTATATGCCAAAAAGGGAAGAAAGTACTAATGCTTGTTTTAATTCAACAAGAACATACCTCTGAAAACCAAAGTAGCACAATTTGTAACCTGTGATCTGACAGCAACCAGAACAGAGGTCTTCTGCAAATTTAAAAAAAAAAAAAAGGCAAAACCACCCAAACCAAAACCCTCTCACACCACAGGCCTCATTTCCTCACACCAGTTCTTAGTTTACATGAAAAGCAAGCATGTTGTCCTGTTCCAAGCTGAGAACGAAACATAGCTTGTGACACTGAAAGGAAATTATTATTAGGCTTAAAAAAAAATATCTTTGTGTTAACGCACAGAGAGGAATATCGAGCACTGTTCTTTAAAGCACTGACAGTAAGCATGTATAGTTAGTATTTAATTCAAGCAGCTGACATGGTAGACCCGTCTGTACACTCTCTCAGGTTTATTTTCCACCAGTTTTTCCCCTCATTTTATAGGGCAGCTCATGGCTCTCCATTCTGTTTTCTACCTTTATTAGCATGTATAAGCTTTCTATTCAGTGCTTCTTTGACTCAGCAGGCTTTCATTTTTAAATGAAAGAGACAGGAGAACTTTTTTCATCGAAGAGAAAACATTCATTGTTGTTCATGATTTCAAAAACCAGTCTTAAAATCTCTCCTTAAACTCAGTAATTTTGTGCATTATTCAAATAGCTAGAATTGGCATTTGTGTAGAGGAGGATTCTTTTTGCTCGTAAATATCACAAGCCTTAAGCCCATGCTTTTCCCTGATGATTTTCTGTCCCTGGTATTTCAATGTAGTTGTTGGAATTGAGGTTTATCCAGTCTTTTTTCAAGGCAGCACAGGTTAGTGACAATTAAGTGTAACTACAATTGTATTCACAAGCTAGAATCAAGGTACTATTTTCAAAGACATCAGGCAGTAAATCTATACAGGTACGTTAGTGTGGGGTCTTTAATTCTGTGTACAAAACAAGATTCAAATGTTAGCTTATTGTCTCTCTCTACAGTCACAAAGATCACATTTTGATTAGTGATGAGATTTTCATTTGATCACAAAAGAAACATAAAAAAAATTGTAATTTCAGTACAGGAAATATGTACTGTTACAGGAATCTTTCAGCCTCCAAGAGGTCATAATGGACAGCCTAACAAAATCCTTAGTTTCAATTTTGATGCTACAATTATTAGCTTAGAATTGCAACTTCTCATTTATTGTGCAGATTCAATTTAGAACTTTTTAAAAAGTCACTAATTAAAGCAAAGTGGTACCTTTAAAGTCTACAGTTTGCATCATACAGATTAATCAAAGTTGCTTTGCTTATCCAAACAAAAAGCTTCTTTTTCTAAAGAAGACTGCAAATAACACCAAGGACTTCAGGTCACAGCTACTCCTACTGTTGTATTAGCCTGAAGACCTACCTGAGACCCCTACACTGAGGATTGCCAGATAGCAGTTTGCAGGAGGTTACCTGCTTCTGATGTGTTACTAGTACTTTTCTTTTATATACACAAATACATACATGCACACATGCAAATTATGTTTGACAGGTTAAGCAAGTCGTTGAAGTAAAGCAGATACTACACAGGCACCATCTGTACCATATACAGACAGTACATACCACTGGCAAGCATACCACTTCAAAAAACCCAAAAAACCCAATCCCCTCCCCCAGCTTGCAGTTCTCTGCGGTGTCTAAGCTATCTGGAGGGAATACAAGTTTATGATCATGCCCTCTTCTAAAACGATAATCTTCTGAAAACAGCTAAAGCCATGATTAGTCAGACGGTGCCTAGAGTTACAAGAAATGAGACAGAAGATTCCTTGCAGCACTTTAACCATTATCAGTGAAACCAAAGCATGAGAAAGATGGTAAGTAACCAATGAAACTGAACAGGTGGCATAGCTGGAATTGCAGGAGAAAGCAGACAGGTCATACATTACAAGAAAACAGTAATCCCAGACGTTTTTTCCGCAATAAAGCTAACAAGCAGAAGGCCCTCATCATCCTAATTATGCAGGAGAACAGATGGAAGAGAAGCAAAAAGACCACCTCAACATTGGCAGAGAAGATGCCATTAGGTTAGGAAAGTGATGCAAGTCATCTCCACTCTCAAAAGATACTCCTCCATTAGTGATATGCACATTAAATCCACATTAAATGCCAGATGTCAGCTGCAAGAAGCATGGCCAGATGTTCAGTCACATTAAATTAACCCTACCTGCTACTCCAGGTAAGAATTTAACCACTTTCCTCAATCCTCCTTCTGCTCTCCTCATCTAACATTACCATAGCTTCCATGACATTGCTTGAATCAGAAAGGAGGAGGATGATCAGTGTGGAAAAATAGAAGGCAATACCACAAAGAAGCACAGAGCATTGTGAGTTCTCCCCAAGAGAAATGGAAATAGCAGAAAAGCACATAACTTACTCAGATAATTACTTATGGTCTGGTGTCTGGAGAGCTGGAAATCATGCAAGTCTAAACTATTATTGATCCTGAAATGTATTCTTGTAGACCTGGGATCTTGGCTCCCCAGTACGAGACCTAAATGATGACTTCTGACACAGAGACCTCTCTCTTCCCCTCGCAAATGGGGAAGAAAGCATTAAGGAAAGAGAGCACTTCTGCATTAACTTCTGCTACAGTATAACCTGTTACTCAACTGTACAGCTCATACTAGCAAAATTTAACATGTTATCCAAAATTACGTAAAACCTGCTATGGTGTATTCAGAATAAATGTATGTTGGCTGGACAGTGAATGTAACAAGCCCATGGAGACTAGTCAAAGCCAAATTATGATCTTAAAGGTCTTTTCCAATGTAAATGATTGTATGATTTGCCCCATGTTTACAGTGCAAAGACTGTTAAAGTTTAGCTGATGTGTGGTACCTCTACATGACAATGTCATATGGAAAAAGACTGAGCTATTAGGAACAATGAATTCACACTGAGTTAATGGCTGTTTCTGATCGACCTCTACAGAACTTTTCCTCTGAAGTTTTTCCTCCCAATTACACTAGCTATTATTTGAGGACTTCGACAAATCATTTTAAAGCGGTTTTGTTTTTTTTTTTTAACTCTGCTTCAGGTTCTACACAAACTTGGTTTCCTCCAGACTTAGATTAAACATACTAGTAATCACCCAAAGACTGTTTGCTAAAAGAAGTAATAGCTGTGTCACCTTTCTTCAATTCTTGCCATTTTCATCATGTTAACATTTCAACTCAGGACCACCTCTGTATTTCTAGGACTAGTATAACAGAAGAAGTTAGTTTCCCTGAGTTACCATCCTATATGCATCATCCTAATGCCAGTGGATACTGTATTCTGTCTTTATACACAGACTATGTAATAAGATCAGCATGTTTAAAAAAAGAATATGTACTTTAAATACTTAAAAGTTATTCAGTCTTCTAGATTGTAAAAAAAAAAAAAAAAAACCAAAACCAAAACAACAACAACAAAAAACCCAAAACAAAAGAAACACAACCAAAAAACCCCACCAGTAATCTTGAGTGCCCAACAGTCCCTCAAAAAGAGCAGCACAGCAGTTTCCAGGACTAGTGAAAAAACAGGGTAACGCTAGCACTAGTCAAATTAGAGCATAGAGCAGGTGACTCCTTCCAAAAACATTAAATTACACGTCTGCTATTTTAGGAGAAAAGGGGTCTGGCTTTCTAAAGTGGTTGGTTGACTTCACAGGCTCTCCACCACGAAATGACCAAAGCCCTGAAACAAAGCTTCCCTGGTACTCCACCCAGCACCACTCCTAGCAATTGCATTTCGTTACCTCCCAGTTATAACTCTAGGGAGCTGGCATTCAGTAAAGCACACACATAAACGCAGCTTCACATTCAGCAGCGGGGATGCAGGTGGCAATACAGACAAGAAGACAGCACTACGGTCATGTTCCTACACAAGAAGCACAAAGATTATCTGTGCCTGTCTAGCAGGTGGGAGATATTGTACAGTTTACTGCTGGTATAAAGGACAAATAAATGAATCCATCAAGCAAAAGAGCTGCCTTATTTTCATGCTACACGTAAGGGTGGGTATGAGGGAAAAGAAATAGTTAAATGGTTCACACTCAGAGTCAGGCCCAAGTAGCATACACTGCATTATATGCATTAAGTCATAATACACTTGTTTCGACCAAAATATTTTCCATGCATTATGCAGTGGATTGCATTACTCTAAATGGATATCTAAATTAGCTCAGTTCAGAGACACAAATAAACTTGTTCTTGTTATTGCTTTCCACTGGAAAAAATACTGAAAGAAACATCACAAGAGCTCTCAATTATGCAAAAGAAACCGCTTACATTAAAAGCCTTACAATGGAGTTCTTATCGGACAAAGGTAAAGTCATGCAAGGAAGGAGACTGGTGATCTTCCAGAGCCATGTTAAATATTTGTTTTCAGGCTGTAGTCTCTCAGACTAGTTCTCCAGTGAAGAACAATGGTAAACCCACTCTCCTGGTACAGTATGGTGCTGCAGGATTCGACTCCCACAGTTGCAAAACAACGCACTGCAGTTTATGCAGACTCACTGGTTTAATGTCTAAACAATATCTTAGCTATCCCTTCAGTGTTCAAGAACAGTATTTGCTTTATACAGCGAGAAGGTTCACAAGTTGCACTAAAACCCTCCATTGCAAGCAAACTGCCTCCACCTCCTCCTTCTCTTCTCAGCAGCACCAGCATCCCACCACATGAGGAACAAGACTCCTAACCTGCTCCTTTCCACCACACGTCCCCACACACAGAGGAGCGTGTCGCAGCAGGTCCCTCGGGCAGCCACCTCTGAGATGAGTCTGTAAGGAATAACTTGTGTAGGGGGTGACAAACTTGAGCAGATTTATTCCAAAAGCTTTGCGTAACTGAAAGAGCATTTTTCCCTAACTCCAGCCATCTACTCTACTGTATTACTATCACCTGCAGAAACAGACCATGGAGGACCTCTCATGCTATGGCCTGTTTCAAAGAAAACGCAGTGGCTCTTAAGCAGGTATTTACATCAGAATTTAATGTGCAAGAATAAAGAAAAAAATATGCTATTTTGTACTGAAAAGGGCTTATATCCATCACCACATAACCTCACGCTAAATGATCTTTCCCACTATACCTTAACTAGACAAGGGAAGCTTAGCTCTCAAATAAACATGTTTTTTAATTCAGTGCCACTTGAGAAGTATCTAATCACAGATTTACAGCATCATCATGCTTTTCTGTAAAAACTTTCAAAGACTGCAAAAACAGAAAATCTGAATATATTAACGAAGAAATTAGATCAGTCAATGCAATATTGAAGCAAACATTGCCCATGTTTTACCCAGAGAAGTACTCACCTTGCCTGTAAAAGCATCCTTTTATAAAAATATTTTTTTCACGTTTCAATGACCAGTAACGTAGCTGCACTCCCAAGTCCAAGCCTTTTAAAAAAAATGACCTGCTAGTCTTTAAAATAACCTTCAAAATACTATGGCTTTGGTTTGCAGGCAAGCAAAAGGTAACTCTGGAAGAAACAAGCTGGTTTCCCCTTATCTCACCTGAATAGTCATATTAACAGCTTCTGCAGTACTACAACACAAACACTGTGTGACAGGATTATTGCACTGGAAAATGTATGAACATCCAGATAGCATAAGAACTAGCCCAAGCTTAGATGCAACGGGAACGCTATAAAATGGATGAACAAATGGTTGAATGAAAAAAGAGGAACATCAGATACACACACTCCTGCATTATGTCAAAGTCACTGGAACCGTAAGAAATTCCAAAGAGACAGATGTAGCATTTTTAGTGGATGAAGGATCAGTGCTGCACCCTGTGCTGAGGGAACAAGCTGAGATAAAAATATCACATCCACAATTAAGAGTGTGAAGGAAATGAGGTTTATTTATTCCTCTCCTAACACCAGAAGTCCAAGCTACTTCCTCAAAACGAAAATCTCACTTCCCAAATGCCTCTTACCATCTGTCAAACACTTTTAGCTGCTGTCAAGAGGCTTCTTATGCTACTATATACGTTACATCTGCAACAGATTTTCTTGTTGTGGAGTACAGATGGAATAAAACATTGTTTTATAACAAACACAGCAAAATACCACACCGGATTGCAAGCATGTACAATCCAGAACCACTTACTCTGAATAAAACACTTCTGACTACCATATCTGCTGCTAATCAGTGCCCTAGTACGAGCACTGTTTCCTGAACACAACTTGCTTAGTTTATGGGGTTCAACACTGCACATATGCCCTCCTTTAAGAAGTCAGTGTCAGTCCTCAAACATCAAGCTCCACCAATTCTCTTGGTATGAAATTACAAAAATTAATTGAGATAAATTACCAGAAAAGCATGCAACTTGCTGTTCCCAAAAGCGGGCCAAGTGTTTGTTTTAAGATAAAGCTACACAGAGCTGCTTTATACACGAGCACAGAGCTTGTGTATAAACTGATGGAGTTTCTTAGGCAGAGAAACGACCTCTTTGATCAGAAGTTAATTTATAAATTAACATCCCCAAAATGATGCATATTCTTCAGGTCCAGGATCAAACTAAGTCCCCAAAGCATCCCCTCTACTAATTCCCAATATCATGATAGTGAATGTTAATTTTTCAGAATAACTAACTTTTTTTTTTTCCTACCTTCTGGTTACAATTAGGCCTTCCAACATCCAGAAAACTTGCAAAAGTCACACTAGTCTCAATACTCAGTCATATGTTTTCAGTAGAAGCAAGGGGCTTACAAAGCCCTTTACGTTGCTCCTAGCTGTAAGCTCAGCATGACTCTCCATGCTGTGTTAGTGGACAAGCTGTAAGTAGCAGAGGGAAGGAAGAAAACCATTAACACGCTGAAGTTAAACAGAGAGGTTATCAACTCTGCCCAAAACACAAGGCAACAGAAAAAAAAAAAAAAAATAACTCAAGCAAAATCCAGAAACAGTTCTCTAAAATTAATCAAAGCCTTTGGAAAAAACTTTTGTTGTTCTTGTGAGGTTTTTTTTATTTGGTTGGTTTAAAAAAAAAAAAAAAAAAAAAAAAAAAACAAAAAAAAAAACAAAACAAAACACCAAAACTCTGCCCATGGCCTCTTATATCTTAAAAGTAATGTATTTCTGAACTATATTACCATCAACTACCTGTTATAATAAAAGTTAATTGAAATGGCTGTCTAACTAAACAGAAAATCTTTATTAATTCAACATCATTATGACCACATCAGAATGGGAGGGGGGGAAGAAAAAAAAAAGGTAGTCCTTTGGTAAAGAATTTTTTGACATTTAGAAGTAGTATTTTTTACTTCCTCACCAATTCACCAAAACAGCCTAGGTGAAGAACTATGCTGTTTCATTTCCTGTAACAATATGGACTGTATAAATACCTGCCTTAAAAAGCTTTGAGCTACTGCTCCGTTCGTCCTGAACAGTACCTCCGCAGTAGAAGCAAGATCTTCATTAACAGCATACAGTATTATGAAACAATTTATCTGAACAGGATTTACACATTACAGTTTTGGGAATAGGACCATCAACTTCTATGTTGGTATTACTTCTATCATACTGTACATACTGAAGAACCCACACTTCTAGGTAGTAAGATAATCCTGTTTCCCAGAAAACAGCTGTCACTGTTTTCTGCACTGAAAGTCTTTTCCGGTCTTCCTTCATGATTCTCTGGTTTGTTGAATACTATAAGTTGTTTTTCTGCATTTAGTCATAAATTTGAGTAACCCAGAGTTCAACGTAGGTTCATTAAAACAAACAAACAAACCAACCAACCAACCCACCCCACACTGCTTGGCCCATTGGCAAGTTTTAACTGTATGATGGCACGCAATTTCTGCAACAAATTTATTTTCTGTTCCAGAAGAGAAGCCCAAGAGACTAACAGATATCTGACAAACAGCCTCAAGTGACATAAATTTCACAGCATGGGGAGGGAGAAGGTAGAAAAAACCCTTAGAAATCTCCCCTGAAGGCTTCAGGAAACAGAAGCTGTGGGAAAGGCAGTGAGGAGGCAGGTGGTAAAGCAGTGGTCAGTGAAGAGATGAAAGCCTAATAACTGACTTGACACACTTTATTAAATTTCGGCTGAGTGCTCTATGCAAAGAGCTGGACTGAGAGGGGGCTGGAACACAACTTCACAGAATACAAAACATGCATGCTTTCTTGTACTAGGTAATGGCACAAACATTTATTTGAAAGCATAAGAGCAGACAAAAGAAAAAGGCTAAGTATTGCATCACTTAAGACCCTTCTTGATGACTTCAACAGAATTTTTTTTTTTTAAAAAGGCAAATCTAAAAAATATTTATCTTCAACAAATTTCTTCTGCCCCAAAATTACCTTCTATTAATTTATTCATTTTATTTCCCTTTGGAGTAAAACCCTGAGATAAAACAGTAGGTGCTAATGAAAGAACAGGAGCATATCAATTTGACTTTCTGTCCTGATTCAGTTCCCTGTAAGAAGCGTACAAGTCCAACATTTTTTCCTGCATTGTTGTAGAAGTTAACAAGCTTTAACACGCATTTATAAAAACTACTTGGAAGTACCCCAGAAGTCCACATTTTCGGGCAAAAAAATATGAGCTGGACGGCCCTTTTCTGAAAAGTCAGGTTTTAACTAATTTTACAGAACAGCATGTTTAAAAGGAGCTCTTTCCCTGCCCCATGATTAAAGTAGAAAACAAACAGAAAAAAAAAGGATCTGTTCATTGCTAGATCTAAGTTATAACAGTCTCAACAAATTCACTTTACTTACAGCATCTTCATAACTCCACAACAGAAAAATAATTGAGCCAAAGAGCCCACAAGTGACCACAACCACACGTCTCTCTTTTTGCAACTAGTTTCAATTTTGAAGCAGACTGCATTGAATTACCATCAGGAAAGGAGGGCTCTACAACAAAATTTTAGGAAGTCATATATACACAAAACAAATTACTTCAAGGCTCAGGGGCTTTGATGAAAAACTAGCACATGGCTAAAAACAACAAACATCCTCAGAAGTTTGCAGGGAACTCTAAAGCAAAACAGCCCACAGAATTTTACCAGTCCCTTCTACACTTACTTGACAGCCAATAAGCGAAATCATGCTCTTCTCCTTTCTTCCCCCCCCC
>VXBH01005731.1:2445279-2506014 GCA_013400035.1 Rynchops niger
AAAAGTATAATCCCAAAACATTTTGGGGGACACCGTGAGGGGGCTCCTTGCTGTGAGGGGGCTGCTGAAGTTCATAGCGTTGGGGCCGCCCTTCTTTCTTGTGAAGGAAAACCCCTTGCTTTCCAGCGGCACTGTGCCGTCAAGTGGAAACTGCGAGCTGAGTGCTGGAAAAAGTACGGTCGTAAGCAGCACGGCAGCATCGTGTTAGTCATCGAGTGTGGTTTTAAGTAATAGCTTCGGCAGCCGAAAAGTAGTAACAATGGAAATAAAATATGCTCTGAACAATAGCCATAAATCAGCAAGAGAGATGGCTGCCAATTAACATACACCAACAGGATTTTTTTTATTTTTTTTTTTTCCATCTCAAAATGAGTCCCCTCCTAGCAGTTTTAAACCTGTCCTCGGTAATACGAAACAACCGTGAGCAGCTTACGTATGTTACCATATGTGGAATAAAACCAGTGTGAACCGCAGCTTTTCATCACCTGCCAGTTGACATCGCCGAAAACAAATTGCATTTGTTTTCAACATACTGCAAAATGCTGAATAACTTTCGGAAACGCTGAGCGTCTTCTTTCCATTTATTTCAAGGGAAAGTACTGTCGGTACATTCAGAAAACGTTGGGGACATTCAGCACTGACCTGCTAACTACTGACGCAGAAAAGTTGTCAAAGGGTTAATGTTTCCAACACTGAAAATAAGCCTTCTAGCTCAATCTATTTTCCAGAGAATTATCTGCTGTACCTCAATTATGTAGCAGTGTCGCTAGGAGTCCATTATCTTGGCCTAATGTTCCACTCACAATCTTCTCATTCTGTTCCTTGAATCATCTGAGTTAATTAAAAGGCTGAGTATTCTTTTCTCAGTACTTTTTTTCATTTTAATATTTCGGTAGAAAGATACCTGTATGTTCCTGACTGCAGAAGATTGCTTTGTTCTTCTTCGCAATGAGGTATAAATTGTTGAAGAGTACAGAGAACAATTTTTGTTTTCGTTACTAGCCGTGAAGTTTCTTTGTACAAAGCTTTCTATAATTAAACAATACTTCTCCCCAAAGGAGGGCCCTGGAATGAGGTAATTCACCCTGACAAGAGGTACGCACACGGGCGTTCTGTAGACCTTTAATTCTGAAAGCAGGTCGTGATCTAGCGAATGGACCGAGTCTGGCTTTGGGAGGCAGCCCTGCTCACATGCGCAATTCGTGACTCATTCATGTCTTGCCTTGTGACAGAGCAATTCTTTTAAAGCCATTTTCAAGGACACCATGTTTTGCACTTCCACACTTTGAGACCTCCGGGAAAAAACATGGAGCTCAAGTCGTGCTAAGCACCTGTGGATGGGTCACCGTTTCAGATGTACACAGTATGCGACACCAGGCAGTTGTGGGCAGCTGGGAACTGGCTCCCTTATGAATATGCCAGGTGAATCCATACTATGCTTTTTTCTTCTCCTGAAGGTCGCCAGTAAACTCCTGTTATGCATTCCTGAGAGTGCTTTCCAAGCTTTATCGAGTCCTTGTATTCTGGTCTGTGGCAAAGGGGGAGGCTGGCAGTAGACCAAAACACCCATAGTCGATGGAGAAGCTCAGGCCTCTGCTCACGTGGCTTAAACTGAATCAGATAAATGCTGATGTTTTCATAGGTTGCACAAAGCTGAAATACACCACAGAAATTTTACATTAAATGACATCTTATAGGGAAAATTGGGGGAAATTACCACAAAGTATCATGTTTTCAGATTTGAGGACACAGAGTACTGATGAGCGGTGAGAGCTTGGACCTCACTATAGGGCTGTCAGGTGGTAGAAATACTTAACTATCATCACTACAAATACATGGACTAGGGAAAACATTGTGTGCATCTGTGACCAGGTATAAAACAACAGGAGGCCCACAGGTAGCAAGGAAAGAATTATTTATTTTTCCTATAGGAATGCCACAGCTATCAACCCCTGTTAACGTGGGGGTCAGGAAAAGGTTGTGAGAACTGCTGCGTGAAAGGGGAGAAGCTCTGTTCTATCTGCAAAATAGGCTTTTAATTAGGGCATATTTCCACCCCCTTTAAAATAGCAGGGATTCAGGTAACTTAAGGGTAGAGTTTGAGGTTGTCAGGGAGCAGCAAGAACGGGATTGTTCCCCAAGGGAAGGTGAGCCAGTAGCCAAAGTGGATAGCTTAGCTGTCAGGGCAGGGACCTCACCACCCAGGACCCACCCTCACAGAACCTGAGCAGGACAGACCTAGAGATAGAGGTCACATTCAGCCAAGAGCCCAGATCATAAGGCAGTATTAGGATGTAGAGAGAGATCCAAGGCAAAGCCAGGAGCAAAATCCCTCAGTCATGGTTGTGATCAGGCCCAGCAACCACCAAGGCAGAGCCATAGCAGTGAGACCAGGCTGAAGCCAAGCCAGGAAGCGAGTCCACAGGTTGAGGCCCAGATCAAGGATTGCTTTGGTACAGACAGAGCTGACCTGGAAAGCCGTGCTCTTCTAACACAGCTCAGATGAGGACTAAAGGCTCATGGCTTAGTTTAGAGCTGCTGGACCCATAGATGTAAGTAGAAGCTTCAGGTGAGGCTGCTTAGAGCCATTAATCATAGAATCATTTGGGTTGGAAGGGACCGTAAAGATCACCTAGTTCCAACCCCCCTGCCATGGGCAGGGACACCTCCCACTAAACCAAGCTGCTCAAAGCCTCATCCAGCCTGGTCTTGAGCAATTCCAGGGATGGGGCACTCAGGGCCCACAAAGTGTTCCTCTAGTCCCTTTCTTCTTTACAGGTTAAAATTTGCAATAATATGTTGAAGCAAGCCTTTCGCCTCAGTTCCCTACAGCTGCTCCTTCCTGACTCAACTCTTGCAAAAGGAAGGGTGAAGTGATGCAAAGAAGTGCTGTATGCTCCATGAGAAGCTCAGTCACAGACAAGAGCAACTTCCACATGGAACATGGGAGCTTATGACAGTGCCGCCATCCCACGGTTCCTTCCCAAGTTCATGTGTTCTCTTCTGCCTCTTCAGAAAACAAGATAAAGCACTTTAGACTTGAAGATGAACAACAAAAAAGGCAGAGCCTTTTGTTTTGTGGTTGTGCATATCTTTGTGGGTTATGATTAGGGCTAGTAGATGCTATAGAAATACAAACAATCTCTGTTCGGAAAAGAAGATAAGAAAATTTGCATTATTCTCAGATAACATACTTGCAGAGTCACTAGAGGATTATTCATTGTAATCCTGCTAGGTATTATCTTATTATCTAGTGGTAACACATACCACATGGGGCCTTACTGGTAAAGGAAAACAGAGAAAGACTAAAAGCAACAGCAGAGTCAGAAGTAAAGTGAGAATACTGTAGTCCTGGCAAGGGAACCTTCTGCACCACCACCCCCCTTTTGGTTTTTTTTTGTTTCTCTGAAGTGGGTAGTATAGCTTCCTGCTACATCTGTAGGTGCAGACAGCTCTGAAAATTAGAAAAAAAAATCCAACTCCCCCCCCGAAATAAACTAGAAATATTGTATTAAAAACGTTAATATGAAAGATACAGCAGTTTTATGTTTTCAGGGAAGCTGCCCTTTCCTTGTTTCCCCTGGAAGTCTCAGCTCCTCACATCTCTCAAAGAGAAATGAGGCTTTTGTTCTCAGCTTGAATAAAAACCAACTTTTTAAATAAAAGTGAAAATTTGGTTCTTAGTTATAATTAACAAAGCTTAGTTATAATTAACAAGCAGCCGGGGTTGGGCAGAACAGCAGAAGACTTTCTCGCTAAATGTTCACCTAAAATGATTTTAGCCTCCTCTTCTGGAAAGAAAACCAGTTTCAGAGGTCTTGCGTTGCCCTCTGCGGGAGAGCCTGAGTACTGCTTATAGAGCTCTCAGCTCTGCAGCGGCTGAACGCTTCTTGCCTCGCTGCATTGCTCGCTTCTGTTTTAGAGAAATTCTCTGCATTGTGACATTAGTAAACTTAAAAGTTTAATAGAAATTTTAAAGGGTTATTGTTTGGTTGTAAGCATATTGTTCATAGAAGACAACTTTTCATAGTTCTCCGTCGCGGAGTTTGGTAATGCATGGCTATTTTAGAATAAGTGTTTTGAAGTTTTAAAACTACTGACATTACTAATAATGGCTTGAGTTTCTCATTTGAAGTCAGTGTGGTTGAACTTATTGAAATTAGAAACAAGATGGCAACATTTCAACTCTGATTCAAAAAGCTGTGTTGCAGGTGTCTGATGCATTTCTGATTTACATTATAGTAATTCTCATTGTCTTCAGTTTGTTCACAGTTATGACGGCTATCCTTATGAAATTACTTTTCTACATGGTAATCCCTACTTTACTCCTTTCACTTATTGGACTAACATTTTAAAAACAATCCAAACTTATTTCTCCACTGTGAGATCACATTTTTATTTTATAAGATACTAGAGCTACTCATTTTGTCACAGGCACTGGCACTCCAGAATGCCATTATGTACATTCTTCCTTCCTTTAGATCTAAGCTTGTCTTTATGAAATATGTCAGTCCTGCTTTTCTGCGTCATATTTAGTTATTTAGGGCATGATGTTATAGCACTTTTAATTCAGCTCAGTCATTTTTCAAGCACCAGCATATTTTAATCCTTTTGCATCGCCAGTGTTCGAGTATTCTTAGCCCTGATGTGGTTTGCCATTTTTGCAGTTTTCAGTATGCTCTTGTCTGACAAGTCCTCTTTAAATATCCGCTGTGTCAGCTCCTCTGCTGTCTTGGAAAAGATCTTTCTCCCCATGTGTCTCTTTTTAGCCTCCAACTTTCGCATAGAGAACCTCACATTTCTCCTGTACAGTGAACTGAGCTTGATAAGATTATATTTAGCTGTATCAGTAGAATTTTAATCCAGTAATCCTGCTGAGAGGAAGTTCTTAATGGCAAGGAGACCTAATGCACCTGTTTCACCTGCCACTTAGCTTGCATACCTTTGCAGTCAGTTTTCTCAGAATTTTCTGTGTTAGCATTTGGTATTGTGAAGAAACGGGTGACAAAAATGCATCCACTCTTGCGCTGAAGGGTAAAGGTACGTAAAGGATGTCAAATACAACATATGGAAAGCCAGCTGTTTCCAAGATTTGAAGTAAACCTTGCCAATAATGAATTTCGTAACTCTCCATTATAAGGCTCTCTGCAGATACCCGATGCATCAGGTGTAAGGGGCACCATCAGGCCAGCTCTTCCCCAGGTTTGAAACACTTTTTTTTTCATTTTTCAAAGTTCAGATTAGATGGGGTTTTGAAGGGGAGGAAGGGAATAAAAAGGGAGAAGGTAAAAGGCCCCAGTGGACTTCTTAGCATATATCTGCTTGACACCAATATTGCCCAGAACCTGCTAGGCCAAGAGTACACAGGCATTAATGAATCCAGATCTGAACTTTGCAGTTGAAGAGTATAGGGCTCGTTCTGTACCATCTCATATCATTGGCAGTTGTTCCTAGGTGGAAATGTAGATAATTCTTTCTCTGCCTTGACATAGTTAAATAATTAATATCACACACACAGCCCCCATCTAAAAAAGTAATCTGAAAGTGTTTTTCAGTGAGAAATCAAAAAAGATCCTTGCTGATGAAGTTATCAAAATTCTTAAAATCTGAGATACTCAGTGCAGAGGGAGAAACTTCTAGTCCAAAGAATTTCTGAACTGGACCACCGTAAATTTGAGATCAATCTAAATTCTTCTCAAGCTGTTAGCTGATGCTGATAGGATGGGATTCTTGCATGTGCTGCATATGCCTCTGTAGTCTCTAGTACAAGTCAACTCTCTTGCTTCCAAGGGTATTTTTCTGTCAAGACTTTGTGGTGCTAGTCTCTTCCTAGTCCAGAATCAGGATCATCATAGCGATCGGGCCATCACAACTGTATTTCTTCACAGAACTTTTACTGCAGAAGCACCGTTTCATTGTAAAGGTGATGAGCCATGGCAAAAAAGCGGTACCACGCTTAGAGGACTACGTGGTGGTAGTCTTCTGCATAGACTATCCCACCTGCCCATCTGCTGTCATCCATGTGTTCTGTTTTCAGGTGGATACTGTGATCTGGGACTCCCATCTGATCCTAATGTTTGTCCTCTCAGAGCTTATCATTAAGCCCCTTGCTCATCTGCCACCCCCTGACTTCAAGTCATGGGATGTTAGAGTGAGAGGAATGTAAGCGGTCCAGCACTTACTCCATACTTGCATGGCTTGTCAAGAGTGTAACCTTTTACAGCAATCTGTGTGTGTATATGTTGTGCCTGTCTTCCAAAGAAGATAACCTACTTGTGGGGGGAGGAAGGGTCCTGCATAGCTGTGAGGCTTCTTTCTGATCCTGTGTCAAGTCAGTGGGTAATATCTCCAGGTCCCTCCTTCCTTTTGTGTTTCTTTTTGTTCCCTGGCATCATTCTTTCCTCCTATTTTTTTTCGGTAGCTCTGTACTATATTGGATGCAATACCATTCTATGGCCTAAATTTGAACAAAAGCGAGTGCTTTTAACTCAGAATAAGTCCAGGGTCTCCCTTCCCTCAGATCTATTACCAGTTGTTGGCTAAGCAAGCCCATTCAGCTAGACCATAACAGCATGAATATGGTCCCCTTGTGAGACCTTGTGAGCTATTGAGATCAATGCTTTAGTTGAAGCAGCAACTGCAATTGATTCTTAGCAGATTGCAAATTAAAGCTTGCGTCTTGCTGTAAGCCTCCCTCCTGACCCTTGCTTGCTAGCTTGATTCATACCCTTAATGTGTGTAGTTTTTGTGTCTTTATATTTTATGTCTTTAATGCATAGTCCTCAAAGCATATTCTATTTACAAGCCTCATCTTAACCGTAAGCAGGGTTGACCATGTCTCAGTTCCTTCATTTTCTTGGTAGATAGCTAAGTTCACTTAGCTTGTAAATGCTTGGTCTTTAGTACATCATTACTGAAAACAAAACTTATATATTCACTGTTCAGGGTGGTTATCTAGTCAATGCTTGGGGGATTTTGTCAAAAAAAGTCTACTGTCACATTTGATTTTCCTCTCACAGACAAGCATTCATTAATTCAGCGCAAAGCGCAGGCATCTCTCAGAGTCTTGTTGAGATTTTTATTTAGCAGTAGGGCAATTGAATCAAGTCTCCATCCACCTCTGCAAATGTGTGTTGTGATTATGTGGTCTCCAACCTGTCAGAAGCTTATGAAACATTTTCCAGTCAGGGAAAGGCAACTCAGGCAATTTTCTCTATTTTAGCTCTTGTACCACACAGCTCCTATGTTATCTGACACTTTATTTCTCTCATAAGAACACCAGATGCATAGAAAACTATGTAAAAGCAACTCATTCCATGTGTTTTTAGGTTCTTCCATGTTATGCAATGCTATTTTTCATTCTTCACCATGTTTTCATTACCTTCTTAATATGCTAGAGACCAGTATCTCACATCTGGACCTTGGCAGGCTGATCTTGATAAGCTGAGAGCTATGGCCTTCAGTTTGGCGTATGTTTAATAGCTATAAACATCACAAATGAAATATGATGTGTATACTCACCATTGCCCCAGCAACAGGAAACTTCTTGTCATTCCTCTCTGCTGTAACCTTGCAGCCTACAAATCTAGTTGAAAGTTGCCTAGATGGTTCTGCATTTCTGTCTTATGAAATATCTGAATTGTCATTTCATTTTAGGTTTTATCTGTGTGAGTACAGTTATCATGAAACTTGCCCGTGAACCACAGTTCAAGAGACCTGAGCCCTTTATTTATTTGCAGAAGTGAATACACATCATCAAGGATGAGGGAAATTCTAGACTCCTGTAAAATTAAAATCATAGTGGCCATCTTTGAAAGGATGGAAGAGAAGAAGACAACAGCCAAGGGAATTACACTTAGCCCACTTTTCCTTCCTAGAAATAGACAAGGATAAATTATCTATGTGTAGGCACTAGAAAAATAACAAGGTAATCAGCAACAGCTGGCATTAATAAATCAGAACAAATCACGTCAAATTACCCTAGTCTTCTCTACCTGAGGAACTTTGTGAGTAGGAGGAGGTCAATGTGTTATATCTTAAATTTAGTTGCACTTTTGTAAGTACAAAGATATAGTCTGAATACAACTTCTGTAAGGCAAGGTTATAGTCTGCTTTTAATCCTCTGGTTTGAAAAACAGAAAAAATATCAACAGTTCTTATGGGTTTTAGGAAAGGGCTAAAGGAGACCTGATAGTATCCCTAATTCCATGTTCTCTGTTGAAACTAATGTGAAAATTCTCTGGCAGCGATAGTTAGGCTGACTTTAATTTTCCTCTGTCATTAAATTTAAAGTACGGAAAGCAGCAACCCAAGCTGAAATGAAATTAGTCTTGCACAAGTAGCACGCTAGGCAGGTGTTGCTGTGAAAGCCAGACTTCTGAACAAATGAGAGTCTGGAAGCAGGCCAGGGTCTGATTTCTTTTCATGAAAATTTTAACTTCGCAAATAGCTCCATTAAATAATGCTTCTCATCACAAAAAATGTCTGAATCTGAACCTACGTGATTGCTTCTAATGAATTGTAGTGATTCTGAATACGATCCTGCCTTCATGGGTAAGATTCTGTTAAGACGGTGGAGAGATCATTGCAGTATGAGTAGGAGCCCCTTCCCCAGCACTCCCTGTGTTCCGAGGAAGAGCACTGCCTGTTAGGAGAATGTGTTTAGTCTTACCATTCATGCAGTACTTCATACAAATGAAACAGCTGTGAAGTCTAGAATTAAAAAAACAGCAGAAGGAGGCATACGAAGAGGCACGGGAGAAAAAATGTGGAGGTGAGACCTGAAAGCAAATGAGAGAATGAAGAGTGGGACAATGAAGGGCATGGCTGCACAAGTGGGAGGGGGAGAGGATGACAGCAGCTAGGTATCCAGCCTGTGAGTCTCAGCAAAACCAGACCATTGCTAGGATTAATAAAAGGGTGGGGGCGGGGGGAAGTTTTGAATTTCCAGGAATAGCAAGGAGGGGAGATGGTTGGGTTTGGGTTTTTTTTTCTTCACCCTGTTACAGGCAGAACACTCTCAACTTGTCATTTTTACTAAAGTTACTGCCAGTTAGCACAAAATTCTGATCACTGTTTTGGGTATTCAGCAAAAAAAACCCCAACATAAATTAACATAATTAAACACTTCCATTAATTTAATAATTAAACCTTTCCTTCCCCAGGCTCTGCTTTGGCCAAACATCTCTCCTGCCCCGTCTTAGTCCTCTGTTTCACTGCAGGTCATGCTCAGCCGTCCCAGGGGGAGGTAGGTGGTGGTCAGTGCCTGATGGCTGCTCTTGGCTGCTCTCCCCTTCTCACTCCTTCCCCTCAGGCCTCCCTGGGGCTGCATGTCCCCAGCAGCACCTTCCACAAAGTCCCCAGCTGTAACAGAGGCCTTAAACACCTTTTTCTTCTGGTAAATCCATGGTTTCATATGGTACTGCAAAAACGGCTAGACAGGCTGTTGGTATAGTTGTTGCTATCACTAGTCATATACACCCAAAAAATTTCAAAAAGAAAACATTGCTTTTAAAAAATTGTAAACTGAAATACTACTAATTACATCCAACCCAAATCCAGGTGTAATTGCATGTTTCTGCCTCTAAATACTCTCCTCTGCCTTCCATCAGGTGCAACTCTTGTGTCACCTAAAAGCTTATTGTTGATGGGGTAGAGGCTGCCTCTTACTAAACCTTTCTGCAACATGTGGTTCCATGTGGTGCAAATCAAAATCAAGGCAAAATACTTCCAGGTACTCTGCTCCTGTTAGGGCACTCACTTGTAAAAAATAATGTAATCAAGTGGTATCTAAGTTTATTTTGGTCCCCAGAAGTCTTAAGTTTTTTCTTAAAAAAGAAAGTTCTTGCGTGACTTGCTTTCTTCTATCTCTGCAAATTGTATACCACAGAAGACATTAATTGTGATATCACTCTGTGAGGGTGGTGACTGGTTGCGAAAATGCCTTGCCTTCTTAACTGATATTAATCTAAAGCCCCAGAGGCACAAAACTTTTTCCTTCTGTTGCTTTACTTCACCTCAGGTGAAGGTCAATCTCAGAAACCAGTTTGCCATTAGTACTAAAAGTATATGGTGAGGTTTTTTTTCTTGCTAAGTTGGTATCTTAATTCTGCGATATCTAGATTTCCTCATTACCTCAATGTAGAACTGTCCCAGCTTGCTCAGGATTTTTCAAGCCGTCACTGCAGATTTGTCTGCATCAGTGAAGAGGTGTTTTAGCTCTGGGACCTCCCTTTGTGTATTCAATTATGAGGCAAAATGTCTTTCTGATAATTTTCCACATTTGTTTCAGTGCTTTCCAGCCTGTAGTTTTCAAGAGCCGTAGGGATGCACCACAACAGTCCTATTTCTGTTTTAAGTCTGGAACATAATATTACTTATCCAGATCCATGGACCAGGGGCTGAGGGATAGCAAAAAGACGCTGTCAAAACTTTCCATCCCAAAGGGCTAAAATAGGAGCCCTGTGAAACTTCTAATTAAATTCAATGGGGGCAGCTTTTTACCCTTATCTGGGTGCCATGGGATTTCTCCTTTACAGTTTTTTACCCTTTCTACTTTTCCCACATAAAAAGGTAGTTACAAGGATACTTTCGGGGAAGAATGTCATGACAAATTTCACTGTGTGTATGGACAGAAAGAACCTTAAAACACTTGTGAACACTCAGAAGTTCTCATTTGAGTACTGTTTTCCAGTTTTAAAACATCAGCACACCGTTATATTAAAACTAATGTTCATATCTTTTCCTAATTTCACTTTTCATTGAGTATTTTCTAACACATGAACAGCGTTTGTTCAGAGGAGATAGGCCTGACCCTGTACTCCAAGTCTAAATAACAGTGTTTTGGTACAGTGTGAGCCTTGACTGAATTAATACAATTTGGACCTATCCCTACTGTACATAAGAAAAACAGCTTTGAAACACATGCTTCATACATCCTAAAATGTGGGCTGGTGGCCTTTCAAAGTAATATACACTGTGTTCCACAGTAGAGAGCATTCGCATGTTAAAAGCAATATAAAAATATAAAAATGTCCTCCCAATATCTATATGAGGTAAATGAAGTACCCTCTGTTTTTCATAGATGGAAATATTGAAGTAGGAACTCACAGGATTGGACCCAAGTTACAGAGCATAAGCATGCCAGGATTTACGACTTTGTTTTTCAAACTTAGGAAAACTACCCTGAAAAGACTAGTATGTCTGTGAGTGATACACTG
The DNA here is from genome assembly GCA_013400035.1 of Rynchops niger. NCBI lineage: Eukaryota > Metazoa > Chordata > Aves > Charadriiformes > Laridae > Rynchops > Rynchops niger. Next base: position 2,456,499 of record VXBH01005731.1, read on the forward strand.
CGGTATCTTCAGCAGGAGCTTCCTTCTTCAGCAAAAGACTGAGGTAAGCCACTCTTCCCAGAGAGCTTAAAACCTTCATTACAACTCATCTTACTATACTTTTACTATAGTTCCCTGCTGCTTGTGTACTGAGGGATCCTCTTGCTGGTGTCAAGCCCAAATGTAAAGAATGGACTGTAGGCTGAGTGCATAAAGCTGCAGACGGCTCCTATAAACACTCTCTTATCCTCTGCTCACGACAATGCATAAATCACTAGTTCCATCTGCCTGCTGTTTCTTTCAGCATCTTGGGCATTATAACTCATTAGGAGGTGTCAGGGGAACTCATCCCGAACTGTGAGGATTTTGCCAAAAAGCACAAGATGCTGCATTTAACCCTCAGGAAAACCCATGCCTCAGCATTTTGCTGATCACTGCATTGCAGGAAGAAATGCCTGCTTTATTTTGTATTCTTGTCAACGTAGAGAACAGGCTATTTGAAAGCCTGAGGTATTGGGCAGGAAATCCTCATTCCCTATTTTTCTATGCTTTACAGTGAGAGGGAGTGATGAGGAGCTCATATCCTGACAGATTTCACTGTCATTCTGTTTGGCCTGGAGTCACTTGCGGTTGCCCCTGTGCTTGCCTGCGTACTATAAATAACATACTGTCAGAAAAAGAGAATTCACAGCTTCTTACTCTGTTGCTGGCAGTAGGAAGCTATTTTCATGTGGCTTGTTAAGTATTTTGTGCTTTGGCTTGGATTTCTATATCCCAGTCACGTCTATAATAAATGCAGATTGGTTGTGCTACATGTTGAGTTTTGTTCAAGGAAATTTTTACTGACGGGGTGGGGGGTTTGCGAGACACCAGGTGGAGGAAGTACCTAAAATTGTCTCAGTTGCAGAGAGGGATCAATATGGGATGACGCTGTCTGAGAGAGAAAAGGAAAAAAATAGGGTGTGCAGAAACCCTTCGGGTTTGGGAGGAAAAGAGCTTGTGGGTGAGGGGAAGACATCTATAGAGGGAGCAAGGCCAAGCAGAATGGCTGTGAGAAACAGTGACTCCAACTAGCTAATTTGGTAAGGGAAGGCTCAAGTGAGAATTCTCATTCCTACTGGTGGGTGCGTTTTTTTCCTAATTAAAAAGCTCTACAAATTTTTAATGATGGTGACCTTTTGAACATGTTTTGGAAACTGAATAAATGTTTCCAAGTGTCTGAATGTTATTACTAGCATATGCTACCTTTGAAAATATCCCTGTTTTGATCTCTAAAGGCACCTGTTGTTTACTTACTGTTGCTCACTGTTTGCTTATCCCCAGGGCAGGTACGTCCTCTTTGCTGCGTGAGGCAGGAGTCCTGATCCGAAAGAGTAATCCTACTGGGTGAAGACTCCATCTTGCCACCCGCATGCGATGAAACTAATCAGCACAGGCAACTTTCTCTTGGCCATTTCGCATCTCTTACTGCATTTCTCAAACAGTGAAGTTCTTGTAGTGCCAGTTTTTGTGGATGTGTGGCCCTGTGTGCGTAAACCTGAGTGGTGTTGAGATTCCTAGGTGTCTCAAGAGCTATCAAACAGCTATAAAACAAGGATATGCTTTCAGCTGTTTCACTCACAGGCCTATGAGAAAAAATGCATTTTTCTCTAACCTTGGTTTCCAGAACGATGGACCTGATATTGGTGGATTCTCTGGAAGTATTTTTTGCTATTTTGATCAAGCACTATCTGGTGAGATATTTCAAGTCTTATCCACACACAGAATTCAATGACATTTTTAGAAATGGTCTAATTATACCAGTTCAGGCCAATATACAGGTAACCCTAAGTTGTTTTATGTTGATTTTTCTCAAGCTGGTTATCCAAGTAACTGATAACGTGGGTGTCTGTATAGCGGTGTTAAATTAGATAAGGCAATTTAAGCCATAATTTAGCTGAAATAATAGAGGTGTGTCTGCAGGCAAGATTCTAGTGTGTATTTTCTATCCTCACTCTTTGTTACTCAAACATCATGAGAATTAGTTGTTCTAATTCTTTCAGGTTTTTTTTTTTTTATATCTACATCTTTCCTGTGTCTCCTTGCAATACAGTATCAACTCATAACTAGATATATGCAATTTAAATTATTTACAACATTGCTTTCTGACAGTCCCTGAGAAAATCTATGATGTTCTTGTTTAGCCTGCTTTATGCACACCAAGGGACCTATTTTGGTACAATCACATATTTTTCTAGCATTTTTTTTCAACTCTGTATGTGGCTTCAGGTCAGAAAAACCCATTTCCATTAGAACCTAAAGCATCAAAAGATTCCAGCTTTATATTCTTTTCTGGTTGTATGATGCAAGGAAATTATCGTCTACAGCTGTGGGAGCAAACTTATAACAAGAAAAATGTCCAGCCTAATGCCCAACACATCGTCGTCAGGCTGAAGTTTATGGTAACTGCTGGATTGTTGTAACTGTGCAGAACAGAAATTGGTGGAGGCGCATCTCACAACTAGCACGCCAGGCTGTAGCTTCATAATAAAATCTCCTAGAGCCCTCATTCCCTGTCAGCTTGTACTTGACTTCCTTTATATAGAAAATTCCCTGGGAACTCATGATCTGCCAGAGTTATATTATTCAGTCTTTGGATATGCTGCAGAACTCATCTTTTCTTTCCTTTTTCCCCAGCTGTCCAGGAAGGAATAAGCTGTGGGCTGGATGGATGTTTATTTATCTCTTCAAGTACATAAAATAAAACAGTAGGCTTCACTCTGCATTCTGTGCATCTTATACCCAGAACAATAATACAAAATCATGTAAAAGGACCCTCATCTAACAATCTGAAATCCTTTCTATGAAAAGGCGAAAATCCATCCAGCCCACAGCTTATTCCTTGCTTTACATACAGTAGTATGAATAAAATTATTATTTTTCTTAAAACCTGTGACTTACAGAGTCATATAAGAGTTGGACTCTTGGAGAGAATGTCGATATAAATAGTGTTTCAAAACTGGACGTGTAAATAGATATGTGTTGGATCCTGGGGTTACATTTTGGGCCTTAGAGAAACTGAAGGAGAATGGGAGAAAAAACTTCTCTGCCTGGTTTCCTGCTGTTTTTTGTTATGCTGAATTGTAGCACAAAAAGCTAGAGTTAGCTGGAAAAGAAAATACTAACAGGATTTACATGGGTAGAAAGGTAGATACAGTTGTAATAAATGTCTGTGATGCAGCTGAGCTCTGAGTGACCCCAGCAGACCCATCCAAGAATGCATTGCTGATGGTTTTGCTCGTGGGCTTGCTGTAGGAGTCAGAATGATTACAGGACTGGATGATTAGGACAAAGATGATTAGGGGACTTGAACACATCTCTTATGAAGAAAGGCTGGGTGACTTGGGTCTTTTCAGTCTGCAAAAGAGAAGACTGAGGCAGGATCTTATCAATGCTTATAAATACTTAAAGGATGGGTGTCAGGAGGATGGGGCCAGGCTCTTTTCAGTGGTGCCCAGCCACAGGACAAGAGGTAACAGGCACAAACTGGAACATAGGAAGTTCCATCTAAACATAAGGAGGAACTTCTTTACTTTGAGGGTGGCAGAGCACTGGAACAGGCTGCCCAGAGAGGTGGTGGAGTCTCATCTCTGGAGACATTCAAAACCCGCCTGGACATGTTCCTGTGCAACCTGCACTAGGTGACCCTGCTCTGGCAGGGGGCTTGGACTAGATGATCTCCAGAGGTCCCTTCCAACCCCTACCATTCTGTGATTGTGTGATTCTGTGGTGGTGCCACTGCAGAAGTCTAAGAGGACCATACTTATTGCTCTGGCTCCTACCAATGCATCCATCAACCCCCTGACAGCTGGAGCCAGGATGCATGAACAATCTTGTAGGCATGTATGTGTGCTTGCATGTAAGAACCACTGTCCTGTAAAGTAGGACGTTAACACCATGTGCTAGTGCTGGCAAATATGCCGGCCTTCTGTTTGCTTTAATAAAGGTGTGAAATTTAATACATTAACGTAAAGAGGAGGGTCACTGCAGTGTGTTCTTTTTCAGATAACCTGAACTATGTTGAAACAGGTATCAGGACAGACAGAGAAACTGTTACCATGCTTTACATATGTAATGGACACATGCTCTATACTGAGTTGGGGTCTTGAAGAAAGCTGGCTGTGAAAAGGGTGCCAAAGAGCTGGGTTCTGCGTTAAATATCTTGTTCCTCAAAAGCAGTCAGACCATGTTAGTCTTCCATAGTATTCCTTTTGCTGCAAGGGACAGGTTGGCACTGCATTTGCTGCGTGCTTTAAGAAGAAATGGTGGGCAAACGTTGCAGCAGTGTGGAGCGCCCTGGAGTGCAAGGGCTTCTCTTTGTTTTCATGCTTAAATGGCCTCTGAAGTATGAGAAAGTATCTGCTGCAATGAGTGCTTGCTCAAGCAGCTCAGTCCTCCTGCAATACTGACCAGGATTCAAAGAGCTGACTCGAGCCGTTTCTGTTCCCAGACAAAGGCACAGGTAGGATTGTTGGTCCTGCTTCCTAGGATAAACCTAACGGGAAACTGCAAAGTGGTAAGTAAAGAGCTGGACTGGACTGGAGCGTTGTTATTGAGTTAATTTGTTTATATTCTGTTCTATTCGGTGTGAATAGCCTGCTTTTCAGAAACATACTAGATTAAGTCATCTTATACCTCAAGAAGTAATAAAAATATGTTGATGTAAGCTTTTTTCCCTCCACATGAAGCTTCTAATTACTGTGAATGAAGTGAAGCTGTGTTTGCCTCTGTGTGAAACAGCAGTGGGAGTTAAAGAATAGAGTGAACATCGGAGATACCGGCATGTGTACGCACACAAAATGACTTAGCCAAATCATTGCGCACACAGGATAATTAAAACTGTCTTAAACTTAAAAAAAATAAGAGAAAGTACTGAAACAAAGATGAGACAAGAGCACATGAGGTGCAGGAAGATGAATCGTTACAGTTGCGGGAATCAGAGCAGATTTTCTTCTCTCCAGCAGATGGTAGGATTTTCTCAGCTACAAACAGGCAACAGCAAGAAGAGTCACCTGAATCCTAATCCCTAAAGAAGCAATCCCCAGCCTTTTTTGACTTGCAGATTCCTAAAATATCTGGTGGAGTCAGGAGTTCAGTGGATAACAAAAGGTGCTGGAAGAGGTTTGGGAGTTAACCGGCAGGACTGCTAGCAGTAGTCCATGTACCTCAGGTTTAACCACAGCTGAGTCGTCATAACTTGTCCATAATAGGTATGAGAGCCCACGGAAGGTGTTTTTCCACATAGATTTGATGTGCAGTTTAGGGAGATCAGATAAGACAATGTGCTGAGTAGAAGGATATTTCAGGTTTTGTGTCTGAACTTTTCCAATGATCTGAACCCTTCTGGGTGCAACACTTCTCAACATCTATTTTCAGCCACAGCTGGAAGTAGGATACTGAGATAGATAGACCTTTGATCTGACTCCATATGGCTGGTTTTATGATAGTTTGCTATGTTACTTACTCTTGTAAATTATTTAAACAATGTGAAGAAATAAAATTTTGCTACAGGTGTTATTTAAGTCCTTATTCACCACTATGTGGTGAAGGAGCTGGTAGGTAAGGCAGCAAGGTTTAAACTCCAGGCACTGATACGGATATTCTCTGTGTGTCTTCTGGCAAGTCAGTCACTCAGTTTTTCAGCTTTCTGCCTGCAAATTGGGTACAATGCCCTCAAGAGATAAGGATATATTCTTTGGACGACTTTGTCTTTATTAGGTGCTCAGATACAGTAGAGAAGAGTTAGAACGATGGCTAGGAAGATACACTGTAAGTATGAGCTCTTTATCTAAATACATCCTTTTAGTTAAACTTCGAAATAACTTCTGAGGTCTCATCTTCTAGCAAATGCTGCATTTCAGATTTGCTACAATATCCACTCATTCTTGTTAAAATGGTAGTAAGTTTGACTTTTTTTTTCATTTTTACTTATTTATTTTTAAGGTGTTCAGCCATTATAACTGTAGTGGTACAAATCTAAAGTTGCAAAGTAGACTTAAGCCTACTGTCTTCCTTGTAAACAACTATGTGGAGGAGTAACCTGTAGAAGTAGGATAGATCTTTATTTTTCCTAACATATTCCTACTGTATGAGGTGGATTTGCGTACTTAAATTCTTATTTTATTCTGGCTTAACTACTAAACCTGTTTCACTCTTTTACTTTGTGGAGTTGGAGTTCTTTCACCTCGGTTCACAAAAGGAGTCACTGGACCACAGAACACATCTGGGTTTGGAGAGCTGAAGCTCTGCAGAGGAAGAACAGCTCTCCTTCATGATATGTGGCTTTTGCCTGTAATTTCCATTTTGTTGTTGAAATTATTTGAGGGTTTAGAAACTTCATAGAATCACAGAATAGCCCAAGTTGGAAGGGTTTCCTGAGCCACTGGGAACGGCAACTAGTTAGCAGGTACTCATGAAACTTGTGCCAAAGTTGTCTCTGCCCATGTTGCTTGATTTTCATGATAAATGAAATGTTTTCAACTACAGAAATATGGGATCAAATACTTTTGTTTCAGGGTCTAGTTCTTGCTCCTTTCTGATACGGTGTCCTATTCTGCCAGTCAACCCATTAGAATCGATGGGATACCTCAGCAAGTAGGCACTGCCCCCTGCTCTCCTACCACCTTCTGTGTCTTCCTCAAATTGTAGCCCAGGTGTGAAACCCTGCAACGAAAGGTAATGCTTCTGTCTGTGTTCTATTAATACAAGCAGAATTTAAAATAGTTGGAGATTCAAGAACTCCCCCCCCCGCCCCTTCACCAAGGTAGTAGGAGAGGATTGAATGCAGTGTGGTTCTACATCAATTCACGCATTCTTTTCAAAATCAAGGTCAGTGGAACAGACAGAAAGTCACTTAAATAATGAGCTCTCATATTTTTCTTGTTCTTCTAATAAGCCAGATTAGATAAGGGTAAGGAAGTACTAATTCACTTCTACAGATGTGTAGGTTTTATTTATGCTTTTTGTTTTGAGTGAACCTTACAGTATTATCTTTTGTGCAGGTTTAGAATTTGCAGATTAGCAGAATTCAGGGTTTGCTGTAAGACTTCCCTGTATTAGCAACTTCTGAATAGATACATATTCAACCATCTGTCATGGGCATTGTTTACAAGGTGGCCAAGTCCCTCCTTCAGCTCTAGTAAGGTAAGAGGCCCTCAATAATTTTACTGCTGCATTTACTGGGATCATTCCCAGCCATCTGCAGTCCCTGGAGCATTACGGATGTCCCCAGAGCTTCTAAGCCTATTTTCCATCTGTTGCCTTCTCACCTACAGCAGCACTAATGTGCCCCAGAAGATTTTGCTGCTTTCACTGACAGCAAGAGCAACATTTGGAGCCTTCTGCTGTGTGCTGGTGCTGCTGGGAGCTGGCAGGCAGCAGGAATTAGCGGCTTCAGAGCCCTGCAGATTAGGGTTAGACTCAGAGTTAGGCCGCGGTCGAAGCCATATACTCATCCTGGGAAATGAGAAGCTCACATACAATCTTAAGGGTGGTACTGGGACCTGATACCTGAATGTTCAGAGCTGTTAATATGATGCCCCACACCGTGTGTAGCTGGGCAGAGCCTTGATTCCATTTTGATCTACTTGTTGGTCAGAGCAACTGACCCAGCAAATAAAAAGCAATTTCCTGCTGTGCAATCGGGGAATAAGGAGAAAGAGTGAAAGCGAATTTGCTGTGTCTTCTGGGCATAACTCTCTGCAAGATGGCCAGCTATCCTCTCTGTTCCTCAGAATTGAAGCTGCGAGCACAGTCAAGCTCTATTCAAGGTGCAGGGGGAGTGGAGAATGGAGGGGGATTTTTCTCGTATTGGGGGCCATGGAATAAGATTGGAGACAGGGAGAAGGAAGGACCTCTCAGGGCTAGAAGAGCACTTTGGGAATAATACCCTGAAAAAAGAATTAATATCTATTGATTCAGTGATCTTTCCGCAGGCCTGGAACACAGTCTTAGAATTTATTAATCTTTCAGATGTGGGCGCACTTTGGTAGTTTATGGTTTCCACACAGGCACTTCTTTCCTCAGTGCTTCACCTTGTGAGTTCTATACCAGCCATATGGTGGGACACTGGACGATGTCGCCACACTTCTTTTTCACACCTGCTTCTCTGTCACAGCTAGAGTCACGTATCCAGGTTTCATAGAGAAATTGTTGGTGATGCACAGAAAGCAGCATTGGAGCGCTCATTCTTAATTCTCCCCAGCTACTAAGGTGCATCAATAAACAGCCAAACAGTTATTTCTTAAAGTTACTTTTCTCTGTAAATGACTCCAGGAGCTGGGATATTATATGATTGTGTTGAAGTGAAGTTGAGGTGAAGTTGATTGTGGCATCAGTAACCGTATCTCTGTGAAGGAGAGAGATGAGCAAGTTTGAGAGGCTGATAAAATCTACTGATGGGAAGGAAAAAGAGATAAATGGAGAGGGAGACACCCATCCCCTGTTTCAGAAGCCAAAAAGGCAAAAAAGCAGGAGCAGAGCAACACTCTTAACAGAGCAGAGCTGAAAGTGGTGTGGTAGGGGTATATTATGAACCTTGCACTGTAGTGACACAGGAATGAACGTTGCCAACCCAATTTGATTCAATATCATTTTGGGTAATAATCTGGCCTTTCACAGTGATCTCAAGAGCCTGCTTTGGCTAACGTGAACGTCCAGGGTAGCACGTACTTCACTGAAGGGACCCTTCCATTCATCTGAATTTAGGAAGAGCAGCTACCAGGCATGGAGACTCTTCTGCTGCCACCTTGCTGGTCACGCAGAAGTTCCCCATCCTGGCGGTCTCACTTGACTCCATGGCAAGAGTGAGTGCTGCTCCACACTCGGTCTATCTCTGCCTCTCCTGGTGAACATGGCAATGCTTCCTACAATGTTTGAGAGACAGTCTGAGCGTGAAGACAAGTAGGGAGATGATCCAGTCTAGGAAAACCTCCAGGTCTTCCTGCAAAAATGGTTATTCTCTGTGCCTGCACAACTCAGCTGTAGACAGTATAGAGCTGCAGTATATACCAGCTTACATCAGGTAGGTGGGCACCAGCCTTGAGAAACTAGTGTATGTCAGCCAGGGACCAGCAATACAGGAACAGCATTTGGTGTGACCAGCTTGGGGCGCAGGAACCAGTTTTACGCTTTCTGAAGAACTGTGGAGGTTGCTAGTAGCCAGTTATATTTCTTTGTTGTCAAAGCAGCACAAAATCTTAAACAATTCCAACATACTTCAAAAATTAACAAGATACATTTCTGAGAACAGGAATAATGGAAAAATATTTTTAGTCCATATTAAAAAATGTTCTCCACTGCCTTCCTGCTTTAGAGATGGAAGCTGGTATTTGGCAGGGTAATGCCCTCATGTCAGAAATTTTCTTGTCTCCTGGCAAGAGACCAGTTTTGAAAAGGTTATAAATTGCTGCGGTAGCTCAGTTAACATGCACTCCATAAAGACTTGTCAGAGTTTGGTACCCGTTTTCCGAGGAAATCTGATCTGCAGTAAGCACATATGTTGCCCAAGCTGAGACGCAGGGACTAGGAGCCCTGCAGCAGCTGCTTCTGGGTGATGCAGACTTTGTGGTACTTGACGCAAGGGCTGAGATCAATAAGCCTGTCTCTCGGGGATTTTCAGTGTGTCTTCTACTGCACCAATCCTGGCAGCAACAGGACAAGAACTGGAGTACAGCGAGGAGCGATGGCGAGCTGGCGGAGAGTGGTGAAAAGGGGCAAGGTGCCTAGAAAGAAGACTGGAGCAGGGAGTTGTTGGAAGAGGACAAACACCGGAACCTGATAATGCTGGATAAGGATAAGGGATTTAACTGTTTCAGGTACTTTAAGAAAAGAGTCTGGAATGCAAGAAAAATTAGTTTCTCCTAGGGAAAGAAACCACATTGTGACACTATGACACCAACGATCACTTTGCAAATAGGATGGAAGCAAAACTCACAATAATTAGCTAGTAATGGAAATTAGAAAGTAGAGGAGACAAGAAACAGAAGAGGGAGTAGCAAGAAACTAAAGCTGCAAAGATGTTGCTGAAAACATCTGGACACTGAGGGGGCAGAGGGAAGAGAATAGGAAAGTAATTTAAAATATGAGACTGATGATGGATAAACAAAATAAACCTGAAGATGACAGGAGCTGTCATGAAGCTTTACAGACCAGCTTTAGAACCAGAAACAGCAACTTCCTACACAACTATAAGACTGTACCACATATGTATCTTCTCTTATACAACTGTTCTTTCTAGCAGAATTTGCCCTCCAGCTTCCTACGCTAATTGTTGCTGTAGGACAGTTTTGCCTATGATTTCTTTTCTAGTGTTGGCAACGTAGAGGAACCGGTAATGTTCCGTCATCAATAAAATCATCAAAATTCTCCTTTCACTTCAGAGCTCTCCAGGCACAATAAATAAAGGAAAAGAGTTCAATTAACAGGATACTGGTAGCTTCATTACTTTTTGTCTGTAGAGCTCTTGCAGAAAGACTGAACTAAACTAACTGCAGAAACGGCAGAGGAGAATGAAAGGGGAAGAACAAAGAGGGAAGTGAAAATGGACTCTGTAGCAAATAACTATCTGATTAGGCACTCTCTTGGACTGTGAGTTAGACCAAAAGAAAATTCATCCTTGCTGCCCATCATTGACTTCACTGGAAACAGCGTAGTACTGGCATTCTCAAGTATATGTTTTCTTCGTAATGAACATCTAAATTAATTGCATCTATGTAGAAGAAAAGTGGAAGAGAAATGAGATTCTGTTTCTAGTTTTGCCACTGACTTGCCAAAATGATACTGTTTATATGGTTATCTTCTGTGCAGGACTGCCTTTCTCACCTCTGCTGCCCGGAAGCTGGCACAGACTTTGTTCTTTGCGTCAGGCCCAACTCTTCAGCCGAAGATGCGTGCTTCAGGACTCGAGGAGCACAACATTGCCTGGCACTGAGGAAAATAGAGGTGGGCAGAGCATTCCGTACAGCCCAAGGTCAAGAGTGAGGTTTCAAAAGCAATCGCGTTCCTTTTGTGAAAAGGTATCGGGCTACAGCACCTTTTTCCACAGCCGTTGTGTTTTGGTGTCTGCTGATAAAAGGCCTCTGTGAGAAACCACAAATGGACACACAGCTCCACCACACCTTGCAATTCAAGCAGGAACTCAGAGGAGTCCTTTTTGCTGCTGCTTCTGTGCTTCACCTTTATGAAGCTTGTTTCAGAGGAATACCGTATGGTCTCATTTGTTAATGACTCTGAAGCTCTTTTATCTTTGGAGGAAAGGCTTTACAATGACAACTAGAATGCTGCAATCCTATATTAATCTCTGGATGTCCGGTACAGATGGGACTAGAATTTGTGTGCGTTATCCAGTTTAATAAAGAGCAACGTGGTGTTCTCAGCAGATCCCCGAATGACCTTTCTAGGCTTTAACAAATGGTATATCCAGGTTTGTTATGTTTAAGCAGCACCATCTTCTAATATTTTCTCCTTGACTGGAAACGAAAGACCAAGTTACTCAGGCAGAGGAAGTTGTATCTGTTTAATAGTCACAGTTCTGTCCTGTCTAGCCCCCCACCCTTTAACCAAAATCTCATTTAAGATTGTAAAACTATACGAAAATGCTTTCCTTTTATGTTTGTTTGTTTAAAAAAGATAAAAAATGTGCGTATTTGTTTGTGTTTTATTATGACCGTGTATTTCTACTTGGCACTAAATGTTTTGCGTCAATTATAGCGTCTACTGTGGACCTAACACCACAGAAAACAGTTTAAATAATCAGAATCCTCTGGATGGTGTTGTTATGCTACTCTCTAAATAGAGAGGGTGCCTTTGGTCTCTTTTCGGATCTACATATGCAAATTCGCTTATATACCTGCATAGGTTTCCAAGGAGTTGGAAAAAGGTAATACCTTGGATAAGTAAGCAAGAGGCACACATGCCTGAAAAGAACAATTCTTTCTAAATTAGCAGCAATTGTCTACAAGGAGTAGTTAGTAAAGAACCACCACATCTCTCAAAAGGACACCTCTGCAGGACACAAGTTTGGGCAGGTGATAATCAGACCAATGAACAAATGTGATGCTGGTGGAGAGCTGACACAGGTAAAGAGGATAGTGTGTATATTCATTCACTTACAGACACATCACTAAAATTGAGATGCACAAGCGAGTGTAACGTAAGTACAGAAAATCAATGAAAGACTTAATTATGGTCTACAAGTGTGTCTCTGTCAGTGACTTTTAACTCTTTCTGAATTTTTTGTGTTTCCATAGACAGACCAAGGATTTAAAGATGGCGAGTCAAATTAGAAGACACTTCAGACTGTAGTCTAACGAAAGGACCTGTACTTCTGATTCTTTTTGTTGCCTTACATTTGTGATTCTTAATTTGAGGGGGAAGTTATCATCTCCCATTCTCTCACAGTGATGCAGAGTTAATTTTTTGAGCCCCGCAGTCAGCAAACCTGTGTCTGAACTGTGCTGTGGGACCCTGCACCTCCCCAAAGCAGAGCAAGGGAAGCAAGTCCCTCGGCTCACACTCTCTCCTCTGTGTGACAGAGAGAGACTGACTACGTTACACACTGAGGGGAGCCAGAGAATGATCAGGGTGATGTAATGAAGATGTTTGAATCCTCCTAAAGAGGAGGGCACGTTTGGGTCAGAACTGCTGGCGAGGGAATTATTCACGGAAACTGTGTAAGAAGCCGTCAGACAGTGGGACACTGAGTCTGGCAAGGAAAAGCAAATTAGAAGAATGTCTGTACTTGGCACTAGTGAAGTGCAGTGCTTGAAAGTACCGATAGTCAGACGAGCTACTGGAGCAAGCTCATGCTAATAATTTGACCCTTTCAGCTCATTAAGAAGCAAAACACAAGGCAGAGAACAGCCGAGATTTTGAATAAGACTGCTCATTACTCCAGTCAGTTCAAGCCGGGTGAGGAGCTGGAATGTATTCCAGAAGAGTGACAAAGAAAAAGGAATGAGCATGAAAGACGATGTGCTAGGCTCTTACCTCCCTCATAAGTGTAATGTGTATATATTCACACAAAGAAAAAGATATGTGGGAAATAGACTGGGATGGTCCGAGATGACTCTCTGTTCTCAGGTGGGCAAGAGTTCCTGTCAGTAATTGCTATAAGTCAAGAGGGCCTTGATGCGGTGTTACATATGGCAGACGGCCAAAGGGCATGAAAATTGCTCCTGATACTCCAGTAACTATTCAGCATGTCATCTACGATCTACTTCCTCTTACTGACTTGGATCCGAAAAACTCTATTGCTGGAGCCAGATCCTCAAATCCACACGCAGAAGTTAGGAACCTCTTCTCTCTGTGTGGTGAGTCAGAAATGGGAAGAAAATGAACCTGTGTGCTGATAAGATGGGCTGAGGGAAACATAGCCGGGAAGAAAATATACTGCAGGGTGAGTTCCTGAATCCCAGACCTCTCCTGATGCCAGGATGGACTCCCTTTCCTCTTAGGCATCTAACCTGACTTTTGGGTACCCTCCTTCCCCACTCCGCCTTTTTAGAGGGGCACAGCATAGAAGGAAAATGAGCGTTTTGGGGACAAGGAAGAGCTTGCACATAGCCTAGTGAGGAGAGAAAGGCAGGGTGGGAAATGGGTTCCCACCCTTTTCCAAATCAAATCAAGTCCTCTTTTCACAGGGCTGCAGGTTCATGTTACCTTTACCTCTTCTTCTCTGGTTTCCCTGCCTTGGAAATCTTCATCTTTGCTGCGTGCTAGTCCAGCTTTAACAGGCAGAATGACGTATCTTTTTTATTTTTTTCTTCTTATCTTCTTTGCTGTCAGTGACCTGGTAGACAGGTATGTGAACGCTGCTAGAGAAGAAGGGCTGTTGACTCTGGACAAATAGCCCAAAACAGAGACTTGAGTCAAGTTGCATACGTCCTACTCTGCTACCCCGGCAGCTGAAGTGCAGAAACTACTTCTCTAGAAATGTCCTCAACATTTGAGAAGCTGATCTCACTCTAGCAAAACTTCTGCTGACTTTAGTGAACCACCTTGTACGAAGATACAACTCATATTTAAAACAGTTTTCTTTGAAGAGTATGTCTCTGGAATTCTAATACAAAAAAAAATTATTTTTTTTTTTTTAATTTGGCAGCTGGAACAGTTGAAATACCACTACAGGAGGAAAAAAAAATAAAATTAAGTTTTAATAAAGTCATTGAAATGTCACTGTCATCGAAATGTCACCTAATGGGTGAATCTATCAGCATTAATGCACATTGTTGTTTTAATTACTGGCTCATGACGTATGCTTTACTCTTTGCTTGCAAGGAAACGCTCCTTCTCTGTGCAATTACTTATTTATTTTAGCAGGACCTCTGGTAATGAAATCAACTGGGCGATGTTTCATGAAGAATTAGCTGCTTCTGTAATCAAAGTTTTCTGTCCCGGTTGTAGAAACAGAATTGGTGAAATAATGGCTTAGAAAAGTGACAGGGGAAAAAATGAAAGGCACCCGCTATGCAGAGAGGACAAAAAGAAGGGGCTAATATACTTTTACTTTGAGTCAAATCTGTCTTTTTATAAGGGTTCCATTACCAAATTTTCCTTTGTCCTGACTGCCCACAACATTTCTCATCGTGGCAAGGAGTTGCAGACTTGGGCTTTTAATAATATGCACATTAAACCACAGGAGACCTTGGGAACATTTTCTCAAATCCCAACCACCCTGGGCTACAGCAGCAGAAGCCTTTGTTAGAATTACGCAGCCCTCTGGGATGTGTAAGAATAGCGTCATTATGTGTAATGAGTAGCCACTGTTTTTATCATGGATGGTAAATCAATCCTTTTGCCACCTATAATAACATCATTTTAGAAGGATTACATAATTTTCCTGTTGCTTTTAACCAGCATCATCTATGTTCATTAGCCACAGAGGCTGTAGAGCATGCACAGGCATGCAGAGCCTATAGAAAAGGTGTTCTTGAAGGTCCTTGGGTTTCATCTCTTTTCGATTCCATTAGCAGACCTGACTGAATAGTTTTCTTTCAATTTCTCCGTGCAAGAAAGTGCGGTGGCTTGGCTTTGTAATCCACATTTCATAGATGTCGCCTGCCGCACGAAGTGCTCTGCTAATGCGCTGGGACGCCTCCATCACCCAGCGGGGAGAACGTTTCTTCATGCTTTGGCTGGGGGTGCCTTGGACTAAAAGACCAGATCAGCAAGGCATAAGTGAGAGGGGAACTTCAGAGCAGTTCAGAGCCCTCAGCCTTGCACACAGAAGAGTGAAGTTAACTCGCTGTTCAGAAAAATCTGCCTGTTACATCCATGGCAGCCACTTTTCCTCACAAGCAGTCATACTTCTGAGCTCTTCCTCTACTCCTTCCTGATAGGGACATCCTGTCATCTCAGGGTGACCCTTAATAAAACTGATTATCAGCATCACTTCTTGCAGAGCAAGGCTATTTTTGGTGTCACCAAAGTTGCAAAGTTTGTTTTCTGCAACGACAGTATAGCCTATCTATTATACGTTGTGCTTTAGGCTGTTCTCAGTTACATCTGTAGCAGCGCTCTTTTCTGCATCCCTTTCTGCCACCTGAATGTATAAAATACCCAGAGTCGGTTATACCAAGCTTTCACAATATTGCAGGCCATCGTGCTTAACTCTGTGTGACTTAAAAGCATTGCCCAGTTCTCCAGACTATTTTGAATGGAGACTACTCCTTCCCTACTGATCAGAGAAATATCCGATTAGTTTTGGTTTTCCTCTATACTTCACGTAACCAGTTCTTCCTTCCTAGTAGGTGAGAAGCAGTTCTGGTCCTGCAGCAGATTATCAGCATGCCTGTGTTCAGAAATACCCGGTGAAAGCAACACAGAGGAGAGAGATTTGCAGGAAGACTCTTTTTAACACAGAAAAAAAGATTATTCTATGCAACCAGCAGGCAAGGTTTTGCATCACCAGGCCACCACCCTAATGTAAATGAACCGGCAGCTTTTCTACACAGGGGTGGTAAAATTAATGCAATAATACCTAGTAACGTTAATTCAAATAGTTTTTTAAAAAACATGAAAAAAATGGATGACAGTCCTTTGAGGGTGCCTTTACTGTTGCTCTTTCTTTTATACACATCTATAATGGTAAATTGTCATAAAAGACTTTTAGTGGAAGCTGTATTTCTTTTTTTTTAGGCCAGTCATTAAGCATCTGCTGCCCTAATTGCGCTAAGGTATAATTAATTCCCCATTGTAAAATGAGTCTTTTCCTGTGCACAGCTTGCATTTTTTTACTGCCTTTTATAACTCCAGCACTTACTGCATGTTTACCTTTTTGATATTTCTAATCAGAGTTTCAAAAATTAACCATGTCATAGTTAATAAATTAACAAACTCGTAGTTAATAAATGAACTAATTTTTCCTTTTTTTTTTTTTTTTTTTTTTTTTTGTAAAGCAGTGGTCCATCAGACCACTTCTCTGAGATTCGTTTCACCGGGCATCTGTTGCTAAAAGAAGAGACAGTTTAGAAATGACAGGTAAAGACACACAAATGAGACCAAGATGCAGAATACTCGGGAATATCTAGAGACATCTGACACTGGCAGCCACTAACGAGACTGTAACGTGCCTGTCGAATTTCAGATGTTTTTGTTGTGGGGCTTGGTAATACCTATAAGCACTGCCAACAGATTGTTAAAAATAACCCCAGGAACACACCCTTTCTAGGTCAGAACCAACCATGAAGCTGAGTGCACTGTAATTATAGTGCCCTAAATGACTTACAGCTTGAGCTAATCACATCCCACTGAACTCAAAAGCTGTAATTACACAGAGAGATAATGTGAGCTTGGCAGGATCTCCTACGGCAGCCTGTGGCTTTGAGGGAAGCTTCAAGTCCAGTTTGCGGGTCATTGCAAGCCGGGGCTCAGCTGGGCCGATTTGCAAGTCAACAGGTAAAACCAAGTTTGTGCTCAACAAAGAGCAAAACTTAATGGTATTTACCTAGCAAAGAAAAGCTGAGTTGCAAATTTACTTGAAACAAAGGATATTTACCAAACCAACCAACATGATGCTGGTTTTATGACAGTATGATGGTTTTGTTTGAAGGGAGCCAGTGTAATTTATTGATGTAACTACATAAAAAGTTGTGGCCTCTGTGTTTTTCTAGTATTCTGTATGCTTCTCTTACACTGAAGCAGGAGTCTGGATGAGTTACCAGATTTAGGGCTTCACATATAATTCTTGATTTTCTGAAGGTTTGAGATTTGATTTATTATGACCTTCTAGAAGGGTACAAAATACTATTTAGGAAACTTTAACTCTGTGCTGTCAAATCTTTTCATCATTGACTAACTCTTGGTAAATGCATGATTTTGAATTATTTGTGATGCATCTTGGCCTGTGTTACAAGTGGAGCATTTGGCAGACAGGACACCTTTGGCACCATAGGAATCCCATGGAGAACAGTTCACAGAAGTAACTACATTAACCTTAAACAAAATGCCTGATCATCATTTTTATTAAGAACCTCATGGTGACCCCTTCTCTCTAAAGGAGCAAAGGTAAATAAGAGTGGAGAAATTTAATAAATGTTAAACAAATAGGAAGAGAAGACAAAGAGACTGGAGAAGGAAAAGTCAGTAATGAAATATTAGGTGGTTAACCTGGCAGAGAAGTCACATTGCATGAGGTGACTCCTGACCCTCTTGCTGGAATATTTCTAAAAACAGCCTTGGAGGCAGCGACCTTAATAATGATGGCGCTTAGTCTTAATCGACTCCTTTAGCTGGTGAAGAACTGAATTTAGACTTTGTATTCATTCACAAAATATCACAGGCAAATTGTTCTGCTACAACCGTATCTGCTCAAAAACCTCTTGTCTACCGCAAATACCACTGTTGCTGTTAAACACAATCTGATAACTCAGTCAACTAAGAGGCAGCTTTAAATATAGTGGCCTGTAGGCACTTCTTTTCACCAGGGGATGTTTCCGTGTCA
The DNA here is from genome assembly GCA_013400035.1 of Rynchops niger. Classification (NCBI taxonomy): domain Eukaryota; kingdom Metazoa; phylum Chordata; class Aves; order Charadriiformes; family Laridae; genus Rynchops; species Rynchops niger. The sequence goes on from VXBH01005731.1 coordinate 2,474,458, forward strand.
CATTTCAGCTGTCCCCTCCAGCCCTTTGGCCACTAGATGCGTGCAAGAGAAGTTGCTCTCATTTTCTGGAAAGCATCACTTACAGAAAAGGACCAAATGTCCCTTTCTGTACCCTGCATTGTGCCGAAGAGCAGAGGATAATGCGGGAACATTATCCTGCAGGAACAGCGGGATGAAAAGGGCTCATTGTGCTTGTAAGAGGAGGCTGGTGTAACCCGCTCCCTACCAGGGGCCACATGAGCCTCCAGCAGCAGGGAATAGAAGGTCCCGAAGGGAGCGGCTGTGGTGGGAGATCCCAGGGAAAAAGCCCCCCAGGCAGAAAAGGGGCTACGTGGGGTATGCAGTGGGGAGAGGGGTCTGCCCAAAGTCAAGTATGGAAGCATGGGAAGAGCATGAGAAGTTCTCTCTCAGAGTGGGTTTGTGCCAGGACAGACTTGGGTGATGTGACCTCTTTTTGTGGCTGCTGTAACCTCTTCCATTCTCCTCCCTTCTTCTCTGTGAAGGGGTGAGAGAGAGGTTTCAGACGAGGTAGGAAGCCCTGCACATGCCTGGCCAGCGGTTCCCAGGAGATGGCAAATTCTAATGCGGAAGGTGATGGTGCTTCCTTTGTCTCCGTATTGCAACTTGCACAACTCACAAAATCACCGTGCTGGGTTTAAAACTGTGGCCTTGGCTTAACTCTTCTTAATCAGCATTTATCTCCTCCTGGAAATCTCTGTGAGAAGAGTGTGTAGGGTCCTGGAGAACCAGATAAGCCTGCAGTAAGTAGCTGGTGTCTTAAACAAACTTGTACCCGGGAAAAAATGTGGGGAATGAGAGCAAGAGGTGGGGGATTGTCACCGCTGTCCCCAAGAGATGAAACAACTGACCAGCGATAAAATGGCTTGCTGAACTTGTTCAAATCTCACCCTATGGGAACTGCAGGGCAGGTGGGATGAACTGTCAAGCTTAGTTTCACCAATAACCTGCAGAATGTTATTGCTTCTTCCAGAGTTGATATAATATCGACTGGAGAACTTTCTTGGGTGGATAAAAGCCAAGAAATGCTCACTGTGGCTAAGAATGCCAGCAGGCTGGGAGAGCCCTCTCCAGCTGGCTGCTGAGCTCCGTGTATGACCGCAGGTGGGATAATAAAGGAAGGAAAAGGCAAGGGTGATGGGGAATTAGGGAAGAGAGACTCAAGAGACTGATGCCAGCAGGAGTTTGACAGCGGTCTACACATCAGGAGAACTCTGCAAGCCCAGTCTGGTTGCTTGGAACAGAGGCACGCCAGCAAAGGTATCTCTAGGTGGGAAAGCTGGGAGAAGTAAAATAGCCCTCTCCAATTCACAAACACTGTTTTCCTTTCTTAAAAAAAGAATTGGATATTTTTTATGCCATTGAGTATTTTGTTCTCCCTCTGCTCCCCGGTCTCATTTGCCGTGTTCCCTCCTCCCGCCTGCCCTGACTCCGCAGGCAGGGAAGCAGCTCCTGCCCAGTGACTGACACGAGGCTGCTCGTGATGCTGGTTTAGCATGGCAGAAAAGCAGCCATTTGCAAAATCCTAGCAGTAGGCGGTGGGATGCAATAATCAAACAGTGCAGGGTCGCAGAAGGAAGGAAAGAATCAAGGCCATTAGGCTCTTGTCTAGATTGGTTCTGATACCCACCCCAGCGAGCAAGCCTTCGTTCCTCAGCCAGGCGCTGTGGCCTGGCTTGTGCCCACGCGCTGCAGGGATGGGGTTTGTGATCTGGATGGGACAGGCTGTTCGTTCCTGCTCGGTGCAATTCTCCACCACCACCACGGTGCAAGAGTTTGCGGTATCCCTTTGCTCTTTCTTGTCCTTGGCTTCTTCAGCAGATGCTGCACTCGTGTCTTGCCAGACTCGTGCACATCATGCCATCAGACCAGCACGTGGTGTAGAGGGGACAAGCTGAATGCCCAGGTTAGTGACTGCTCAACGCTCAGCTGCCACTACAGTTCATGCTGTTGTTCAATAGTGATGATATTGAGGCCTGTCACAGGCCATTTGCATCCCCTGAGGTGGGGTCAGATAGATCTGTGATGGATACAAACCATCCTGAGGGATATACAATATACAAGAAAAGCATGAGATGTTTGTACTGCTCCCATTCTCCAGATTTAAGCGAGGCTCTCTTCTCAAGAGGAGGGTTTGGGACTGGGAGACTAGTATCAGCTGGTGAGACCACCTCGTTCAGCCATGTGGGATAACCAGTAGAGAGCAGAGAGAACCATGTCCAATTCCTTGTACCGGGAGCCGAGTTACCCTCCAGAATCAGCGAATTATCTTGTCAGCACCCCAGCCCCAGAGGAAAACAGCTGCTATGGGAAGCCATGCAAATATCGACTCTTATCAGCCGTTGAAAAGCAATTTTGGAGCCAACAGGTTTGCTGTAGGCGAAGTCTCTGGAAGCTCTGCTACAGGTCCTCTGCCCCTGCACGATCATCGTCTGCCACGCTCCTGGTGTAACGTATCCCCGAGCGAAAAGGACTCCTCAGCTGTAAAGGGCTGTGATGGCTATTGAGATTTTCATGATGCCTCGGTGGCCATGAGGGCCCGTGCACTCACATCCTTGGCAGAAATGATTGGTTAGGAGTTTGGCTCATTTTATTAAGGTTTTCCTTGTACCAAGGCAAAAGAACCAAGCCGAAAATCTAGGGAATGAAAAGCACCATATAAATATTAAACACTGTATTTATATATTTATATTTCGTATGTTGTATTTGTATTTAAGCATTTATAGCCCTTTGTTTATATGTGAATATTAAGGCACTGCATAAATGTAAATATTAAGCTATTTCCAAAGCTTCTACAGACACTTTTCTGTGCTACAAAGAAGGTTGCAAAGTGACATTTTGCTTAAAGCTTTCTTTCTTTCTTTTTTTTTTTTTTAATCGCCATTAAAAATATCTAGATTCACTTTTATATTCTTAATTTTGATAGCAAAACCATCAGTGTGGGGACAATGGTGGTTTTGCATTATATCTGCATCTGCTTTCCTCAGGGGTGGTCCCTGCCACTACCCTAAACTGCGGCGGCTACCGAGGGCCTCCGAGTGCTACGCCAGCGGTTGGAGCACCGCTGAGACAGGTGACGCAGGATCAAGCCAGCTCCACTCACTGTGTCACTGAGGACTTCTCTGTTTCTGTAGGGACCACTGGGTAAGATGACACTCGAAGTCCTTCCTGTTAGCACAGTAACATGGAAAAGCTACGGTCACCCAGAGGCTTTGAAAAGCTTGACTCTGAGGCCAGGGGTGAGGGTAGTCAGGCACTGGAACAGGATGTCCTAAGAGGTTATGGACTCACCATCCCTGGAGGTGTTCAAAACTTGATGGGACTCTGAGCAATCTGCTGTACCCATGCTTTCTTTGAGCAGGCAACTGGACTAGGTGACCCCCATAAGCCCCTTCTAGCTTGAATTATTCTATGATTTTACAATCTTGGGAGAGAGTTGCTCTCTACTGGGACACGCTGAACATATACGGAGATTAGATTATTTGTACATAGCTAATAAAATACGTTTTTATTGTCTTATTTATTGGAAACAAGTTGGTTTCTTGTAACTAATTCTCAACAACCTACCCACTTCATCTGGCCCCGCTGAGGAGCTTATAGAGGTGTCTGAGAAACAGTATCTGTATATATTGTTTAATTTCAACTCTGTGTGGCAGATCCTTTGCAGGGTGGTGCTAGCTTTTCCAGTTATCTCTTTACGAGGGCATGCAAGTGTTCATGTCCTAGTCTATCTAACAGAACAAGCGAAACAGCAAATGAGTTTCTGAAGAAATTCTTGGCATTTTCGCAAGAGTAGTCAGACTGGAAATGCTTTAGAGCACACAGTGAAAATTATTTGGAGTCCAAGACTATTATGAGAATCAATGACACAGCTTTGAAAGCATGTCGGTTTTTTGGACTTGCATATTCTTTATATCAGTTTCAGTAAACTATTTCCAATTCCCTTAAATACATGAAAGAGTAAGATATTTGTGGTGCGTTACTTCAGTGGGATTACATCCAGGATAATGTTGTCCATCTTTCCCTGTCAGCTGGGAAACATCTCAAATCAAGACCCCAATTAAGTATACAGTATTCATGAGCTGTGTCTGCATTGTTTACAGGATTGCACTTCATTAATAAACACAATCCCATATTGCATGGCTAATGACAATCAACATAATTACCATAACCTGGGTAGACGATTGCCTCTGAGTTATAATGAAACATTTTAGGAAAAAAAAAAATTACGCCAAGACTTGAGATAATAGCTTTAATGGAACATTACTCTTTGTTTTTTTCCCCAACCTCCAGTCAGTACTTTTAAAGCAATTCACCTAAAATGTGCAATTTAGAAGATCATAATTAGCAAAGTGGAGGACTGGAAGGCTAGAATTGATTCAGATGCTACCTTTAATACGCCCAGGTGTCTCTGGCTCATCCTTACTGCAGTAGTCAAAGCATTATCAAAACACGGAGAAATGTGTGTGTGTGTGTGTGTGTGTGTGTATTAAATGCGTGTGTACAAACTTATATGTGTGTGTGTGTATGTATGTACACAATCACACCAGGCTTACACGTGCAACAGCAGGACCAAATCCCTGTGTTCTATCTCATTTAAAAAAGAAAAAAGTAAATTATTTGGTAAAGGCATTACTAAAAGTCCTTCAGTGTCACGCTAAGGGATGTCTGATAGCTGCAGCCTGGTTTTGGAGCGCAAAACCAAAGAGAAATTACTGGCTATTGCGTGCAGATACACAGTCACGGTAAGATTTATGTTGTATAAAATGGTGTAGCCCCATTGATACAAAGAGCACTTTGTTTCTTTGGTCACGCTTTTGTGCTGGCAGGGAAGGCACCCAGCGATTCCCCCGCATACGAGGACTTGCCCACAGGCAGCTCGACCCTGGGGCTGCCCTGTGCTCACCCAGGTTCTTCTCTCTTTGCTCGTGTGTCTCACGGATCGGTTTCACCCATCCAATTTTGCCAGAACCATCCACGGGATCTAACTTCAATTGCCAAGTTATTTCCCAAACTGCACCCAAACATACGCATTTAGTTTTAGACACTGAGATACAACGTTTACTCAACCTTTTCATTGCTTGTTTCACTTTATGAAACAAATGATCTTCCCTGAAACCCATTTCCCGCCCCGCCCCCCCCAAATAATCTTCATGCTCCCCTAATTGCTCCTTGTTGCAGAGAAGCAACCCATAATCTCTGAGACCTCCACAACTAGTATTAAGCACTAAACCAATGACAAGGATCACAGTTCTATGTGCTTTTTTTAAAAAAAGTATATTTTCCTGGAAATTCAGGCTAGATTCCCCTTTTTGCTTTAGTCAGCGTAGGGCTTACTTGAGAATGATTCATGGTATGTTTTCAGAATATATCATGAATGACAAGCTAAAACCTTTTGTGTCTTGTTTGTATACAGTTGCTACAGCTCGTCAATAAGCAATTTGGATTTTGCCCAATTCTTGCAATGAAATGCTGAAACTTCTTGTTTAAGCAAAAAATATTTACTCTGTATGAATAATGGTATATTAATTACGTATGGATTCTGAGCATGTTCATTTTGATTACAAGAGTTTTATGCCAAAGCTTAAGGATATTTTTTTTCTTATCAACACATCATACATCTATTGTAATTTCTTTTTTATTGAGATACTGCCAAACAAAGCTGTCTTTCGACTTTATTTTTCAGTAATACTTTGTAAGCTTTTTGAGTTCCCCTTTCCTTGAACATATGCAGTGGAAACAAGGTTAACGATCTTTCTAAATTTTCTTGTCAGATGACTCAGGAGGTTCATCATGAGGACACGCAAGAGAGGAAGAGTATGTTCTACTTTGGGCAAGCTTTTGCTGTGGACAGTCCATGAAGACATACAGAGAAAAGCCCACAACCCAACCCAAGAAAAAAGCAGGATTTCAATTTGGAGAAAGAGATGTCCAATATGGAGAGACAGGTTTGGGAATAATTAGTATAGAGACAATACTGAACACATGTTTTCATATGTGATTGCTCAAACTGGATGTGCAAGCAGAAAAAGGGTAGGCGCCTAGGGGCAAAAAAACTGCAGAATGCACATTTTAGGTGTTGGAAGCAAGGTAGCGGCATCACTGTGCCATTTGCCTGGGATTTAATGTCTCTGGTTTCTCAGCAGAGCTAATTAGCCGAGCGAGCACCGCCAGGAAGGGAGCTGTGCTCCATTCAGCTGATTCTGAGTCAGCACCGGTACATCACACTCCATTGTGCTTTACAGACACACGGGGAGACCTCTGAAGAAATACCTGAGGGATTCCCTTAGGGAATCTCTGGCTGAAAGCAGATGATAAAAAAGATGATGGTCTAGCAAAGAGGAAAACGAAGGAACAATCTGGAAGGAAGGCACAGCACCTACACAGAACAAAACCACTGAATCCCTCCGCAGGATAAAAACAAGGTTATGTTTAGCAACTCTGATGGGTGGTACTTGTTAATTAGTGCCAGATACAAATATCTAACATCTGTGTGTTCCAGTTCAGTGGAGAATTGGAAGAGAAACAGGGTTGAAAAATGTCCATTCTGAGGGTAAAACATGCAGCTGTCTCATTTGCTTAGTAGCTAGTCAATGCTCAGGAACCTTTTGAGTGACCAAGTTGAATAACCATGGAGAACCAAGGGTCTGGCAGGAAAGTGCTGGGCTGTGTGGCCCAGGAGGTCAGTGATACCGAGGTTTGTGACCTCAAAACTCTTTGTTAGAATCAAGTGGCACAAAACCTTAAGGAAAAAAAACAACCAACCAAACAAAAAAGATTGATAGAGTTGTATCGACAATCTCAACCTCCTGTATTGGAGGGAACAAGGAAAACAAAAGCCACCAAAATAAGGAGTATGGAAGTCAAACCAGATGGTTCTTCCAATTGATGAGGAAGAAGCACTTCAGACAAGATACAGCTTTTCTAGTCTGATAAAGCACCCTTTGAGAGGAGAACTAAAGGAACAACAACACCGGTCCTGTCCACAAATAAGAGTAGAGACTTGAATGCTACTTTAACTACTCCTTTGCAGTAGGATGTGCTCATTCCTTACGATCCCTGTAAGAAAGGCACTTGGACCCTGAGAAATACCCTGTGTAAAATTCTTTTTATTAGCATCAACGTTGTCGAGAAAGAGAGGATAGTATAGATAATGTTATGTCCTTTCAGATGCTGGTAAAGCTGAATTGTGTGGCTTCAGAGAGGCCTCCAGATCTCACCCACGGAGGAGTTACACCACTTTTTTTTTTTTTGTTAATTCAAGCTCCTACATGATTTTCTTAAAAGAGAACAGCTCTAGTTATCATTTCTACTGCCAGATGCAAAGGATGTTCACATGAGAACTTGTTGCTGCAGTTTTAAGATAAAGGCAAGGAGGTGCAGCAGGTAGCCTGCACGGCCCAGAAGACACTGCTGTGGTGCAGCACGCCTGCTCGGGGTAACTGCTGTGTGGATCACTCACACCTCAATGTTCAAGGGTCTTCTGCTCATGGACACAGCGTCTGGTTGTTGCATCTGATTTCTGTAACCCAACAGCTCGGTTTGGCATTTCTGTTACCGTGTCTTTTATGAGCAAATCAGATGAAACATAAACCACAAATAAAAAGTAATGCGATTGCATGTTAAATAGAGCAGGGATTGGCCTAAGTCAAGCTTACAGTTCGCTCAGCAGAATGATGTATTTGGCACATGTGGAGGAAGAACTTCAGCTGAACCGTAAAGGTTAGAGAGGTTAAACCTCTGAAACATGGTTGCTGGCAGGTTTGGATGCTTCTCTCTGGAGACCCTTTAATAAAAAACCTCATATATTGGTCTACTCAGGCAGTGACAGCCATAAATATGCCAAGTGAAAGGCAAGCTAATTAGAAAGCACTTATTCTAGTCCTCCAGAGTGCATTAAGATCGAGAGTTTCACTTCCAGGCTACAACTTACTCCTTTCATATTCGGTCCCATTGTTTTCCTGTTGTATTGCTAAGATTTTCTTCTTCATTCAGTGACAAGGCAGCACATCCGGCATGCTTTTTGACGTAGATTTCTGCCTGTGGTTCTTTTGAGTAGAAGTCATTGTCTGGGGGGAGTCAGTCACAAAAGTCCTTGAGGAAGCGTGGCATCAGCTTCTTTGTCCCTCCCATCAATTATCCCTTGGTCTCTTTCTCCCAAGCACACATACACGTCTCTTTAAAACTCAGAACTGGTGGAACTGGGCTACTTCCAACTGGGACTATAGGATTTATTAGATTCAGAACCAGTATTAAATATCTGCTGGTACTACAGTCGGATAACGTAGCTCTGACTCTCCTATTGCTATGTTAAGACTACTCAGTGAATTTGCTTGGTGAATTTACTGAAGTGAATAATCTAAAGAGACTAAGTACACTTATTTAATGACAAGCAAGCTACTTGAAGGTAGGACGATGACATTGTTCAAAACTGAACAAACAGAGGAAGTGAAATGAAATTACAATATATCTTGACATTCTTTGACGTTTTTGAGATAAAAGTGAACTTTCAAGTCCTTGTGATAAAACCAACCTCTTCTACAGCATTATCCTTGCCTGTGGTTCAGTTACTGGAGTGATACTTCACCTTTGGTTATTACCACAACTTAAGTCTAAGACAGACTGGCTCAAGCTATTCCTTACCATGTGAAAATACTGGCTCCATTGAAGAGGGCCAGCATTTCACTGCAGATGCAGGTGGAAAATGGATTGTTTGTGCACTGATTCCATTTCTCTTTGTCTGTACTTACAACCAATGACCTTGTCTCTATTGGCCTTGTTTGAACACCACCAGTTAGGGAAGCAGAAAGTAGCCTAGAATCAGGCCAGATTGTTTGAATCCTAAACTTTCGTATTTTCAAATTTGGGGAACGGGAGAGGGACTCTGACCTTTGAGCTACTGTCGATCGCTATCTGGATAGAGTTTGGCTGGAGTTAGATCTAGAGCTGTTGGAGAGAAGGTGTTCTCAGCAAGACAGGAGAGTAGCCTCTGAGCTGGATGGCCTTTGGACTGGGCTTTGGGTGAACTTAGATGAGCTACTTGGATGGATTTAAGTCCCAGACTGGCAGGGTACGATGGCCTAAGGTGAAGATGGAGGTTAAGTTTATTATTTCACTTTTACACATTGAAGGCCAAAGGCTGTGGCTGTACATAGAAGGAGAGGGTAAACTAGGTCTGGGCTGCCTTCCTCTCACCGGGTTTATGCACAGCACTGCCTCGGTTGGCTGGGGTTGGTGTGAAAGGTAGGTTTTGATACCTTACATTAGAAAACTCCTGTTTTGGTATAATTTACTGTTAAAATACAGGTTGCAGAGGGCTCTGATAGGAAGTTTTCCTGCCCCAAAATGACAAGGAAGGTGATGGGGGAAGGGGTACATGCCCTGGGTCAGGCACAGGGATGGTGCAGTAGTCACTGCATCGATCACGAGAGCAGGCCAGGATTTTGGGACCAATGCACAAATCTCCCACTCTCTTGCCAGGCTTCTGGGAGTGCTGCAGCTCTGGCCTTGAGCAGGAAAGCAGGGGACAAATGAGGGAAAGCAATATCTTGTATATGTCAGTAAATTTTTGCTCCTTATTCCTCCATTATGGGGGGTATTTGGCAATTGCACAGCCAGGGATGGGCAGAGAGAAAGATCCACTTTCTCTGACATGTCACAGACTGGCCACAGTTACAGCTGGCTCAGGACCACAATCCGACAGGCTTCTCAGGTTGCTGGCTGCCATATCTTACTCACATTCCCGGGACTAAACTAATTGCCAGATTTGGGATGTATTTGAGGATTAAGTTTTTCCTTCATGTCAGATTGGCAGAGGCTGAGCAGCGTTTGCTTTCCTGGAGGTCACAGTGCAGGGTCCATCTGCTAGAAATTCTCCGGGGGCGTTTCAGCTAACAGCAGTGCTGTGCATCTCTTCTGTTCTCTTTATGGTGATGCCTTGGTGTAATTTTTGAGGCTTTTTGCCTTTTGTACAAATGATCTTGCAATTGTTACATGATCTCAGAGACTGCTTTATGGTACGAGATGCAGGTGGGGGTGCAGGTATGCTGAGGATCCATCTGAGCCTAATGTCGATGCTGTCATAATGGGATCACAGGGAGATGAATTCAGTGACACAGAGACTCCTTTCTAGTCCCACCTTCTGTCTCACCCCCTGCAAGCTCAGGCAACTCAGGTGGCTCACTTTTTGTCTCATTTTCCTGTTTCTCTGCTGCTCTTCAATTTTCTTTTCTTTAGATATGTTTCTCTACCTGCTTATGAGACTACCTTACAGTCTAAGCAGAATATTTCCAAAATAAGTGAATCTGATTAATGATACCATTCTTTGAAACTATACCATTCTGATAATTCTCACATATCTTTCAATTCTTGCATTAACTTTGGAGGAATATTTCCACCAACTGCTGGAGTTGGACATGAATGCTTCATATAGCTTGGAAGTTGTGATGATGCGTTTTCAGATTAAACACGGCATTCTTTCAAACATTAATCACTTGAAGGCAGCAGCCACTTAAATTGGGTCAGAAGCAGCGAATCAATGAGAGCAGAGAGGATGTTAGTGAAAATAATTTGATTTTTGTCTTCAAAATTGCGTGAACTACTGAGCCTAGAAGACAGACTGCTGAACATCTTTGCAAGGCTGGACTAGATGATGAGCCTCCTAGTGGCAAGTAGCACTGATTTCTGTTCTTGGTGATCCTGAGTCATCAATAGTCAATGGCTTTTCAAACCAGGCAAACACGCAGGCCTTTTTCAGGGCAGGACAGGATGTTTTCTGCATCTCAAGTGTCTTGAACCACTTACTGGATATCATCCAGCCCTGGTGAAACAAGGACTAGCCAGCAGGAGTAAACAGAACTTCAAATAAAAAGGTTTTGTTCTCCTAGTGTGGGAGAGTAAGAAATGGAGACATAGCTACGTAAGAGAAATTGTCTGCATGAGGCTTTCTTTTCAAAGGCTTGGGGAGTGTAAAGCTCCTCTTAAACATGCACTTCTCAGGCAACGGCACTAATGGCACACTGTGCACACAGTCTTCAGTTTTAATAGCAGCTGCTTGGGTAAAAGGAGGTTCTGTTGCCTGATTTTCTAATCCTGTCTGCATTGTTTTTTGGAAACATCCTTTATGTGCAAAGCCCTGGGGAAGAAAGTAAATTCTTTTCCATTTTTGAGTGCCTGGGATTTGTGAACACTAGAGACAGGCCAAAGCCTTGATGCTATTCTTGACATTTCGGTCCGTTAAGCTAAAAGTCAAATACTGCCTAATGACAGAGAAAGAAAAGATTATGGCTAGTATTCCACTCCAAATGTATGAGAGCCCATGGCTTCTTTGTTCCCTTGCCCCAGCCCAAAGGCTGCATACATCCTGTGGGAGAAGACTTAGAGCAACTCAAAAATTAAAGAGCGGTGACTTTACGATTGACAAACACTTGATGAAAAAGAAAAAAATTGTTTCAAGAGATGATGAGTAAGAACATCCTCTATTCTTTCCCCAACCACCCTCATTTCTCTCTTTTACTGCCTGTTTTAATTGTTTATTTTTCTGTCGTTTTCTCACTTTTCTCCAAAGCTTTACTGACTTACTTTCTTTCGTTTCTACTCAAGCGTCTTTTTTTGTTTTCTCATGTGCTCTCCACCCCTTGTAGTCTGCCCCTTCTTTTTGCACCTCGTCTTAGTCGGTTCCTCTTTTTATTTCTAAGCCTGTTTATTGAGACTGGTGCCAATTTAAGACAAGGCTACCGGCAGAGGGCAGGACCTGGCTTTGCTCCATGGATCAGCTCTTCAAGGAACGAACAATTTGGGAAGTCAGTAGGCTTCAGTAACCTGCAGTATGCCCTTGGAGACAGTGTTGAGGTTCATTAGTGCCTGATACAATAAGCACAAACACAGAGTGATAACGTGTCACTAGAGCAAAAGGGAAGAGCAGATTCTGATCTCAGAGCATTGACTGATGGAAGTCTTAAGTAACTCCATTGATATTCATGGAACCATACTGTCTACATCAGTGCTTGCAAAGATATCCACTGCCCCTTTCTCTCAGGAGATGACCCCTGCAAATACTGGACACTTCACTCATCTCACTGGAGATCGGCCAAGTTCAGGGATATAAATGAGACAAGGAATAGCGAACCTAGCCCATATATTTTCTCTGAGTACTTTCCAAAGCCTTCAGTTGTATTTTGAGAGTCTCTGCATTTCCGTTCAAATTCAATTATTCATGTTTGACAGAACCTGGTCCGGCACTATTGTGCTTTATAAACTGGAAATTCCTCCGAGGTATAATACAGAAAAAATAAACCCCGCTATTGTCCTTGAAGGAAACACTGCAAGGCTGCTCGTTCTGTTCTTTCAAGCAGACTGATAGTTTTTTGTCCTATTGTGTCAGTTCGTGGTTGCTGAATGTATTCTAAAACATCTCAATTACTTTCTATTTTATAGACATTTTTATTAGATCTGTAATCTCATGCCTCATATCCTCAGTGTCCTCAGTGCTCTGCCATTGCTAAACAATTATCAGGAGGATGTATTTGCTCCCTGATGGATTCTAAGCTTTTCTTCCAGAGACTAGATTTTATTACAGATTTTATGTCAGGACAGCAGAGGCTCATTGTTTCTTCTTAATTGTTCCCACTAGAAATCAAAAACATAAATAGAGAAAGAAGAGCTGGAGTGATAATCCAGGCAAGAGAGAGAGCAGTTTTTGATGTCCAACATTCTCATAAAAATTCATGTTCCTGCTGACCTCCTCCTTGTTGATTCACGGCAGATAAACAGAACGCCTACCTCTTTTTCCCTCTGTTATGATGCATCAGAGGGGCCAGGCTCATCTCATCCACAGCCTCTTTACTGCAGAATAACAGGCGGCAGGACGGCGGATAGTTTTGCAAGACTTCATATTTTGGCTGTTCTTTCTGCCCTGGCCTATTACCTTGTCCTCTTCATACCCTGAAAAACGTCACCCACCTTACATGGTCTTAACCCCTCAAAAGATAACAATTCCCCAGAATAAGATACTTTAGACCTGTCCGTTGTGCCCTGCATTTTCCACAGCAAAACCTCACAAGAACATATTCCCAGCTTTCAAATAAAGATGTCAAATTAATTAATTAGCTTTCTAAGTAGTATTAAGTTGTATTGGGTTTGCATGGCAAGGTTTTGGTAGCACGGGGGCTACAGGGGTGGCTTCTGTGAGAAGCTGCTAGAAGCTTCCCCCATGTCTGACAGAGCCAATGCCAGCCGGCTCCAAGAGGGACCAGCCTCTGGCCAAAGCTGAGCACATCAGCGGTGGTGGTAGCACCTCTGTCATAACGCATTGAAGAAGGGGAAAAAAACCCTGCACAGCAGCAGCCAAAAGAGAGGAGTGAAAATATGTGAGAGCAACAACTCTGCAGACACCAAGGTCAGTGAAGAAGGAGGGGGACAAGGTGCTCCAGGTGCCAGAGCAGAGATTCCCCAGCAGCCTATGGTGAAGACCATGGTGAGGCAGGCTGTCCCCCTGCAGCCCATGGAGGTTAATGGTGGAGTGGATATCCACCTGCAGCCTGTGGAGGATGCCATGCCGGAGTAGGTGGATGTACCTGAAGGAGGCTGCAACCCCATGGAGAGCCCACGCTGGTCCAGGATGCTGGCAGGACCTGTGGACCCATGGATAAAGGAGCCCACACTGGAGCAGGTTTGGTGGCAGAACTTGTGACCCTGTGGAGGACCCACGCTGGAGCTGCCTATTCCTGAAGGACTGGACCGTGTGGAAAGGGAGCAGATTCATGAAGGACTCATGTTGAAGTTCATGGAGGACTGACTTCCGTGGGAAGGACCCCACGCTGGACAGGGCAAGACTGTGAGGAGTCGTCCCCCTGAGGAGGAATGAATGGCAGAAACAACACGTGATGAACTGACCACAACCCCTGTTCCCTGTTTCCCCGTGATGTTTAGGGGGAGGAGGTAGGGATTTCAGGAATGAAGTTGAGCCTGGGAAGAAGGGAGCAGGAGAGGAAAGGTGTTTTAAGATTTAGGGGTTTTATTTTTCATTACCCTACTCTGATTGGATTGGTAGTTAATTAATTTTGCCCAAGTGAAATCTGTTTTGCCCATGACAGTANCAGGGCAAGACTGTGAGGAGTCGTCCCCCTGAGGAGGAATGAATGGCAGAAACAACACGTGATGAACTGACCACAACCCCTGTTCCCTGTTTCCCTGTGATGTTTAGGGGGAGGAGGTAGGGATTTCAGGAATGAAGTTGAGCCTGGGAAGAAGGGAGCAGGAGAGGAAAGGTGTTTTAAGATTTAGGGGTTTTATTTTTCATTACCCTACTCTGATTGGATTGGTAGTTAATTAATTTTGCCCAAGTGAAATCTGTTTTGCCCATGACAGTAGTTGGTGAGGGATCTCCCTGTTCTTACCTTAACCCATGAGCCTTTTGTTACATTTTCTCTCCCCCTGTCCAGCTGAGGAGGAGGAGTGATAGAATGGCTTTGGTGGGCAGCTGGTGCACAGCCAGGGTCAACCCACCACGTAAGTCTAACCTTCCATTCCAGCCTTCGCTTTCTATGCTTCTTAAGACCGTATTTGAAAATGAGGATCCTGAAAATATGGCAGGAAAATTTTTTCTTTCCTCCAGCCATCGCAGGAGCAGTGTCACAGATAAGTGACACTTCTTAGGAGCATTGCACATGACATATTTCATTCATATAGTGGGCGTTTTCAAATAGATACTTTAAGGAACACACGTATTAATGAATTAAATGGACAGCATGTGAAGGAATCAGGCCAAACTTCTCAGTTTCAGTATTTGGGATATGTCCTAACAGCTGGCTGTTACGAAGTAGCCAACTTGCCAAGACTACAGACTGCTGACATACTTTGGGATCAAAGGAGAAGATGGAGAACCTGGAAGACAACAACAGTTTGAGAAATTAAATGGCAAGACCGTCACAACAGACTTTCTTAACTTAATTCCAGTGGAGCCTTACTCAAACATGTATGAGAGTAGCGTTAGGTTTTTCACTAAAAGGCTAATAACTACAGTGATTTTTCTGATTTTGGAGAAAAAAAATGTTGGGTTTATGTCTGCAAAAGTCCCACAATTTGAGGCTACTGCTACCAAGTCTATTTTATTTATTGATTCTCTCATTCTGAATGCCTTCTTCCCTGTGCGTTTGACAAGCACTTGAAACACGACTACAAAAAAAATGCACAAGAATTGAAGCCAGCATCCTTTTGCACAAATGTATTATCTTCAGAAGCACCTACAATATTTTGGAGAACAGGCAAATATTAAATGTGGCACTAAGAGAAGTGAGAAAGTAGATCGTTATCCCCCCCACCAGGGGTGCGCCACGGCTGTTGGGGTCACTCACATCCTCTCCCATCCTCACACAGAGCCCATTGAGCTGATGTCTGCACAGTGCAAATACTTTTCACAGGCAGGATGTAGGGTCCTTCCCACCAGCCACAGAAACTGGTTTTTATCTACTTACGGTGCAGGGGAGAAGTTGGTCCAGCTTCTCCATTAACCACCTATGTCCCCACTAGAACACTGAGAGGCTTCATTCTTGCCAGGTAACAAATTTGAGAAGGAGATTAATATTCAATGTCAACAGTAAAATATTTCATGTTTCAAATTCACTGGAATTTTTTTCCACCCAGTTTCTTGCAAGGGCTGGCAACTACCTACTTCCCAATTCTGGCAGCTGCCTGCGTGTAGGAAAACCCATGTCTTGGTAAGAAAGAAGCTGACAACCATATGTTTGAAGTGCTCAAGCATGATGAGATCTAGCCTTCAGCTTTAGATGACTCCAGGTATGTTGTGGGTCTTCCACTATTATTTCTTTTAAAGAATAACATAGTTGCAGCTAGCTCCATTCGCTGTATTTTGCACAGCTGCTCTGCCTTCTGTCTGGATCTACCCAGGGTTTAGGATTCTTTACTTTGTGGGTGCCCAGAAAGGCTGTGGAGCCTCCTTCTCCAGAGATACTAAAAACCTGCCTGGATGCATTCCTGTCCACCCTGCTCTAGGTGAACCTGCTTTGGCAGGGGGGTTGGACTAGATGATCTCTGAAGTTCCCTTCCAACCCCTGCCACTCTGTGATTCTGTGATTCACAAAGGGCAAACTATGAGCACCGAGTTTCCAACCAAACAGCACAGTGCTTATACAACATCGCTTGTTGTGAGTTGTGCTTCTCTGTGGCGACTCTGCATTTACGTGTCTGAAGTTTCTTCATTTTCTCCTTTCCACTGAAGGCTGTTTTGATTTGTTGTCTCTCTCTTGTAAAACCAATATTGTAAAAGTCCTTGGAGCTTGATTCTCACGTGCATCTCTGACCGGGTGCGCAGCTGGCTCTGTGCGGTCCCGTCCCTGAGCTGGGTTTGCATGAACCAACTCTGCTAAGCCCGGAGCTGGGACCCTTTGGGCATTATTATCCAGTTTGCAACTGCAGAAGCGCCGCTCGGTTACTCCTGCCACTCAATCAACACAGCAGCCCCATGCTGCGCCAGAGGGATGCTCCAGCTCAGTTTGGCCCATGCTGGGGCTCTCTGCACTCTGCTCCATCCCTCAGGGCACCCCCTGTGCCTTCTCCTCACAGTAATGAATGGAGAAGCTTTTAGGCAGTTTTGTTGGGTTTGGTTCTCTTTTTTTTTTCTTCTAGTATTGTGTGAGAGGCAGAACCCAACCTTGTCATGATAAGTTTTTGCAAAAGGTGCACATTATCAATTAGATTGTAACTATTTTTTGGTCTGCTTCAGTAGACTACCTTGGGCAGAAGTGGTAGGACAATATTTGCCAGACGATTGTGAGGGAAAAGGAAACATGAAGTGAGAAGAGAGGATTTAATAGATCTATTTAGTAAATCAGGGCCCGGAGAGTACCATCGGCCCTGCCTGCCCCTGAGCCCTCCTCAGGGCTCCCCTGACCCTGTCCCCAGCCCAGAACCCCACATCAGCCCCCTGGGACATCAGCCCCATTGATGCCACAGCAGGACCAGTCTCCAGCTCCCCACAGCCCTGACCGTTCTGTCCCCGTCCCCGGGGAGGTGCCCGATGCCAGGCCTGGGGCTCCCCTGGTGTCCCCCGGCCCCCCCACTCCCCTGGCCTGCTGAGTGCCCAGACAGCAGCAGCAGCGCTGCTCCTTTGTCCGGAGATGTGGGAGTGACGGGGCACGGTGCTAAGAAGGATTACTGGGTTAAAAACTGAGAATGCCAGAGAGGGGCTGTCAGGAAAAATCAAGACGTTCATAAGAGACTAAGCATATGGCTACTAGGTCTGTATCACATTTCATTTCACCTTCACAGAATTACCCCCTCTCCCTCTGGGACTGGCAGGGACTGGGTTAGTGTTACACAGGGGAGCTCACGTCGACGCAACAGCGAGAATATTCTCAGTCGCAATATGCCGACCTGCAACTTCGCAGATGAAATTGATTATTTTTGCTGTCAGCCCCCTTCTGCTCTATTAAAATTCAGTTTTATGTTGCGACATTCCCTATGGACGTGTTTTGTCATTTGTTTCCAAGACATACTGGAAGCACGTATGTGCTTCTAGCAAGTGCTGAAACCTAAAATAAATAGCTTATAATTTAGTGGCAGAAGGCCACCAAGTATAATAAACTGCTCACTTTTTTGTTACCATATAATATGTGACCATTTGTAACAGTTTTAAAGCTCAGCTATATACTCATCTATTAAATACCATTCTGTGTGCCAAATATTTTAGTTCCACTGTATTAAAGTGGGAGTGAGCCTATTTTTTTCTTTGTTTGTTTGTTTGTTTTTAGGACTGATAAAAGTGTCAGCAGTAAATGAAGCCCAAGGTGACCAAGGTCCTGATCCAGCAAGTTCCCAAGCTTTGCCGCTTCCCATTACCATCAAGATGCGTGCTTAGAGCGCCGTGAAATCTCTCCAGTGGTGCCGC
Source organism: Rynchops niger (assembly GCA_013400035.1). Lineage (NCBI taxonomy): Eukaryota > Metazoa > Chordata > Aves > Charadriiformes > Laridae > Rynchops > Rynchops niger. The sequence goes on from VXBH01005731.1 coordinate 2,492,381, forward strand.
TTCTGAGAACAGGGGCTGAAAGAGCCTTAAACTTTGCAGCAATTCAAGGGAAGCCTGTCTCATCAAGCTGTGGCAATCACCAAGGCTATTTTGACTGTGTTATCTCAGCATATGAAGGGAGATAACACAGTCATTGCATTGAAAATGTCTTAGCATCTAGAGACCTTTTTTTTTTTTTTTTTTTAGAAAAGCATCCTGAAAGAGGGGAAAATCATCCNGAATAGTGCATCTGTAGGTTTCCATCTTCTCCTAACATAGAACTTTGCACAGCAGATTAGAGCTGTGTAACAGGGCTGTCGGCTTTAATGTGACTGCTCAGTTCTCCTGCATTTATTCTAAAAACGGTGCCACTGGTTCATATCCTACAGCTCTTAGACTTGATTATACTGGCTATACGCCTCATATACATTTCGACGTCTTTAGTGATTGCCAAGCACACCATCTAAACATACAACTTCCTGAACTTCAGTTTTCTTTTTAAAAAAAAATAAAATTTCTTTTTTAAAGATTAAGATTAAAGAATTAAAAATTCTTCTTCATGCAGCATGACGTTTAACAACTTGTACTGAATATTAGTGATGCATGTTTGAGATTGCAGTTCAGATTGGCCATTTTCATCCAAGCCTCCTGAATGTTTGCTATGTTTTACTTACTTTATTATTTTAAAGCCTAATTGTGGGTATTATTCCTTCATTTAGTAGCTTCAGGATTCTGGCTGGCAGTATATGAATCTAATAAAGGAAATCCAACCCTAAAACCATGTCCATTTTTTCCCCAACTGTATCAATGAGTCAGTAAAAGAGATTGCTGCTTCCCACATATCCTTGCTTAGTCAAGGACAGATAACTGTTGGTGCTACCACTCTTTCCCATTGAAGCACAGCCTACCTATCACAATTTTAGAAAGCTTATCGTTGTCTTATTTTGTCTGTCCTTAATTACATCTCCTCTCCTCTCCTCTCCTCTCCTCTCCTCTCCTCTCCTCTCATCAGAAACTTCCTGGTTTCAATCTTTCATCTTCTTTCTCATTACTTTTGGTAAAAGTTTCCTTGTTTTATGTGTTGTTCCTGTGCTATTCCTTTTTTCTCCTCTTACCTGAATGCAAACACCCGTTCCTGCTCAATGAATGAGCAGATCCATCTCTGACAGGCAGTGTCTCTGCACGTCCACTATCATGACCATAATGACTGCAGTTCCTGAAGAGGATTATAACATAAAAGTATTCTATGATCATGCTATTTATAAGAGTATCTCATTATTTTATATTTGGACATCACCATAATTAATGAAAATGATTTGAATTCAGCTGGCAAGTTTTCATTTATAAAGGGGAAGGGTGTTAGTCTATCATGCTCCTCTGAGCTTGACTTAGAACTGAGCAGGGAAAATATTTACTTAATTTGATATAAAGTACCCAAAATAATTCATTTATTGGCTTTCATCCAAAAATGGTAACTAAAACTCCTAGCTGTGATTTTTTTTTCCTTATTTAATCATTCAGGCCACTTCAGCCTCAATTCTTGAGGAGGCAATATTTCCATAAAAGGACACCATAGTTGAATATTTATTGCTTCATTCTCATTAAAAGCTTTTAAAAGTAGTGGAATGACTATTAATTTTATTTTATTGGCTTGTTATTGGTTTTCAGTTTGGCAGTGAGCTCCTACCTCGGCAGCCACCTGTGTTTCAAAAACCCATTCTTTGGACATGTTCTGCACCTCCTCCAAAGGCAGCCGGAATAATCAGCCCAATGGACGCAAAGAAAGATCTGGGAGAACAAATGGACAATGAAAACAAAAATAGAAAAAAAAAAAGTTAATAAAGCATAAACCAGTCTTCAGTTTCAAGTCTGTTCCCTTACAAATATGGAACATAATCCAGCATCAGCTGTTGTACAGGGCTGCATGCACAGGCAGACGTACCTGGCATGTTCCTGGATATGCTAACGAAAGAGCTCTAGGGGAAACTCAAAAGGGACTAACAGACTCAGGTAAGTTAAAAAATATTTTAGTAGATCTATTAGATTTATTCAATCTAAGTAGCGAGAACGTTAAGTAATAGTAACCTTGACTATTATGAACAAAGAAAGAAGAGATGGTGCTTTGACATTAAAGACAGCCGCAAAGTCATCCCTGAGTATGATATGGTATCAAGATCAGATATTCAAAACGCAATGAGTGGGGGATAGAAACGCATGATCTTAAAGGGGAAAAAGTGGGCATAAAAAGTCAAGTTAGATAAACCCACTCATTTTCTGTACTTTTATCTCAGTGTGTCAGCATGTGGAATTGCATCAGCAAAGGTAATCACCTAGGGAAATAATATGATTACTTTATGTCTTTCAAAGGTGTCGCAGGTGGAAACACTTGACACTGTCATGACTTAGCAGTAATTCAAAATTTATTAATGACTTGAGGTAGATCAAGAGGTTGAATTTTAGCAGCACTTAATCATTAACCGATTTAAGGATTTACAAGGTGATTTAACAAAATAACTGAACAGCCACTTAAGTACAGTTTTGAAAATTACAAGATTCACACTAACTTGCTGTAAGGTATCCCAAATAAATAAATATGCATATGAGCACAAACACACAAACACACACCACTCAAGGGATCACAAACACATGCACACACACACAACTTTTTAACTGCTAGAACCAAAGGTTCCTTCATAAGCGAGTGACTCCAGTGAGCCAATGAGTGCCTTTTTAACTCCTTGTAGTCTTGAGGTTCTGGTATCACCCCCCTCTTTGGGCCATGATCCATATATTGTCAGGAGTGATCGATTATCGTTACTGTTCCCAAGTGATAGAAGCCATGGGAGCCAGGGATGCTATGGGGTTGCCATGGTGTTCTGGTCCACACCCTTCACCTTTTTTCTTTCTTGTTATATTGNCTGAAAGAGGGTAAAATCATCCACCTGTTTCTGGAATTATCTACATTCCCCATGTTTTGTGATGTTTCTGATCAGGCATGGTTTTTGATTTTCATCTGCGAGCTCAGAAAGGCAGACTTGGAATAGTGCATCTGTAGGTTTCCATCTTCTCCTAACATAGAACTTTGCACAGCAGATTAGAGCTGTGTAACAGGGCTGTCGGCTTTAATGTGACTGCTCAGTTCTCCTGCATTTATTCTAAAAACGGTGCCACTGGTTCATATCCTACAGCTCTTAGACTTGATTATACTGGCTATACGCCTCATATACATTTCGACGTCTTTAGTGATTGCCAAGCACACCATCTAAACATACAACTTCCTGAACTTCAGTTTTCTTTTTAAAAAAAAATAAAATTTCTTTTTTAAAGATTAAGATTAAAGAATTAAAAATTCTTCTTCATGCAGCATGACGTTTAACAACTTGTACTGAATATTAGTGATGCATGTTTGAGATTGCAGTTCAGATTGGCCTTTTTCATCCAAGCCTCCTGAATGTTTGCTATGTTTTACTTACTTTATTATTTTAAAGCCTAATTGTGGGTATTATTCCTTCNNNNAAGGGTGTTAGTCTATCATGCTCCTCTGAGCTTGACTTAGAACTGAGCAGGGAAAATATTTACTTAATTTGATATAAAGTACCCAAAATAATTCATTTATTGGCTTTCATCCAAAAATGGTAACTAAAACTCCTAGCTGTGATTTTTTTTTCCTTATTTAATCATTCAGGCCACTTCAGCCTCAATTCTTGAGGAGGCAATATTTCCATAAAAGGACACCATAGTTGAATATTTATTGCTTCATTCTCATTAAAAGCTTTTAAAAGTAGTGGAATGACTATTAATTTTATTTTATTGGCTTGTTATTGGTTTTCAGTTTGGCAGTGAGCTCCTACCTCGGCAGCCACCTGTGTTTCAAAAACCCATTCTTTGGACATGTTCTGCACCTCCTCCAAAGGCAGCCGGAATAATCAGCCCAATGGACGCAAAGAAAGATCTGGGAGAACAAATGGACAATGAAAACAAAAATAGAAAAAAAAAAAGTTAATAAAGCATAAACCAGTCTTCAGTTTCAAGTCTGTTCCCTTACAAATATGGAACATAATCCAGCATCAGCTGTTGTACAGGGCTGCATGCACAGGCAGACGTACCTGGCATGTTCCTGGATATGCTAACGAAAGAGCTCTAGGGGAAACTCAAAAGGGACTAACAGACTCAGGTAAGTTAAAAAATATTTTAGTAGATCTATTAGATTTATTCAATCTAAGTAGCGAGAACGTTAAGTAATAGTAACCTTGACTATTATGAACAAAGAAAGAAGAGATGGTGCTTTGACATTAAAGACAGCCGCAAAGTCATCCCTGAGTATGATATGGTATCAAGATCAGATATTCAAAACGCAATGAGTGGGGGATAGAAACGCATGATCTTAAAGGGGAAAAAGTGGGCATAAAAAGTCAAGTTAGATAAACCCACTCATTTTCTGTACTTTTATCTCAGTGTGTCAGCATGTGGAATTGCATCAGCAAAGGTAATCACCTAGGGAAATAATATGATTACTTTATGTCTTTCAAAGGTGTCGCAGGTGGAAACACTTGACACTGTCATGACTTAGCAGTAATTCAAAATTTATTAATGACTTGAGGTAGATCAAGAGGTTGAATTTTAGCAGCACTTAATCATTAACCGATTTACGGATTTACAAGGTGATTTAACAAAATAACTGAAAAGCCACTTAAGTACAGTTTTGAAAATTACAAGATTCACACTAACTTGCTGTAAGGTATCCCAAATAAATAAATATGCATATGAGCACAAACACACAAACACACACCACTCAAGGGATCACAAACACATGCACACACACACAACTTTTTAACTGCTAGAACCAAAGGTTCCTTCATAAGCGAGTGACTCCAGTGAGCCAATGAGTGCCTTTTTAACTCCTTGTAGTCTTGAGGTTCTGGTATCACCCCCCTCTTTGGGCCATGATCCATATATTGTCAGGAGTGATCGATTATCGTTACTGTTCCCAAGTGATAGAAGCCATGGGAGCCAGGGATGCTATGGTGTTGCCATGGTGTTCTGGTCCACACCCTTCACCTTTTTTCTTTCTTGTTATATTGGACCTAAATTGGCCTAAAGGGGGAAGGGGTTGCACCACCACAAGGGGCTATACATATTTGCTGCTAGTAAGATTATTTTGGCAGAAAAGAAATATACAATAAAATGACAAAGCCACCAAAACCCTAAGTGCTTAACAGCAGCCTACATTTAGTGCTCACCTCTCTGACTGTGTTCAAATACTAAATAATGATTCCACTAAAAACCAATATGAAAAGAACCGAAAGTGACTGGAAGAAGCTATCCAAAAAGAGATGTTGCATTCACAGGCTGAACTGCTTAGTGTTTTGAAATCACAACATTAATTAAGACATTTAGGATTCCAAAAGTACCGTTTATTTATATTTTTTAATACATGTCTAGCATTTTGCATTTTGTCACTGTTTTCTATATCTGCTTATTTCATCAGCATTATATTTTCATAGAATCATAAAATGGNGTTTATATCAGCACCTATTCATCGAGTACTTGCCTGTGTGCAACTGTTATTAAATCATAAATTCAGCAAAAACCTAAATAAGATAGTAATTCATGCAACATTTTCCATCACAATTTTAGAAAGCTTATCGTGAGTGGTGTTGTCTTATTTTGTCTGTTCTTAATTCCAATAATCCAGTAAATCTAAAATACCTGCATGATGTGCTTTAAGTACTTCAAGCAGCCAATTCATTGTTTTTTACAAGAAAACACATAGGCAAATAAAACATCTCCCGTGAAAATCAAATGGTCAGCCCTGAAGTGGTCAGGCAGTTGGACAAGGTGATCATTGAAGGTCCCTTCCAACTNCATTAACCGATTTACGGATTTACAAGGTGATTTAACAAAATAACTGAAAAGCCACTTAAGTACAGTTTTGAAAATTACAAGATTCACACTAACTTGCTGTAAGGTATCCCAAATAAATAAATATGCATATGAGCACAAACACACAAACACACACCACTCAAGGGATCACAAACACATGCACACACACACAACTTTTTAACTGCTAGAACCAAAGGTTCCTTCATAAGCGAGTGACTCCAGTGAGCCAATGAGTGCCTTTTTAACTCCTTGTAGTCTTGAGGTTCTGGTATCACCCCCCTCTTTGGGCCATGATCCATATATTGTCAGGAGTGATCGATTATCGTTACTGTTCCCAAGTGATAGAAGCCATGGGAGCCAGGGATGCTATGGTGTTGCCATGGTGTTCTGGTCCACACCCTTCACCTTTTTTCTTTCTTGTTATATTGGACCTAAATTGGCCTAAAGGGGGAAGGGGTTGCACCACCACAAGGGGCTATACATATTTGCTGCTAGTAAGATTATTTTGGCAGAAAAGAAATATACAATAAAATGACAAAGCCACCAAAACCCTAAGTGCTTAACAGCAGCCTACATTTAGTGCTCACCTCTCTGACTGTGTTCAAATACTAAATAATGATTCCACTAAAAACCAATATGAAAAGAACCGAAAGTGACTGGAAGAAGCTATCCAAAAAGAGATGTTGCATTCACAGGCTGAACTGCTTAGTGTTTTGAAATCACAACATTAATTAAGACATTTAGGATTCCAAAAGTACCGTTTATTTATATTTTTTAATACATGTCTAGCATTTTGCATTTTGTCACTGTTTTCTATATCTGCTTATTTCATCAGCATTATATTTTCATAGAATCATAAAATGGTTCGGGTTGGAAGGGACCTTAAAAATCATCTAGTTCCAACCCCCCTGCCATGGGCAGGGACACCTCCCACCAGACCAGGCTGCTCAAAGCCCCATCCAGCCTGGCCTTGAACACTTCCAGGGATGGGGCATCCACAGCTTCCCTGGGCAACCTGTGCCAGTGTCTCACCACCCTCACAGTAAAGAGTTTCTTCCCAATATCTAATCTAAATCTGCCTTCTTCCAGTTTAAAACCACTGCCCAATAATGGGTATATTTTAATAACTTTATGGGGAAAGGTCCCTGCATTAAATTAAATATAGAGATTTGGGGTCCAACTATACTGTGGAAACTACATGTAGAAAAGGCTCCCTTTAAATGAAACGGGTGACATCTTTAACCACTGCAAGGGCATTTCCAGCTTCCAGTGGCCCAATGGAGAGTTTGTTCACCCTAGGAAAGTGAGGGTGAAATAGCTCAAGTATATTATTTTTCCCATGCTTCCTATCAAACATTACCATTGGGTCTCTTTTAAGATTAGCAACCTCCTAGAGTGTTTCCAAGGGAGCAAGAGGCTGTGTAGGGAAAGAGCAGATTTCCTTGGGCAGATTCATCCTGTTCCATACTAACAGTCCTGCAAAACACCCACCATCTGCAGACCAGCAGACAATATTATGGCTTGCTATCCCATCAAAAGAAACTTGTCCCCCAACAGGTTTAATCAGGAGGAGTGGAGAAGAAGGAGGCTTTCCCTTTTAGTACCCCTGTCCATGCTGTGTACGCTCCAGGTTATAATGGTGGACATCAGACATCAGATCGTGGTTCAGCTGGGATTTTTCCAATATTTTTTCCCCTCTTCTAGGAGGAGCGCTGGTACTGTATGGTAAAACTGCCTGGCATGATATACAGTGGTATCTGAGAAATAGTAAAGGATGGTATAAACAGACACTGTGTCTGACTTTCCTTGCTTCACAACAATGTAAATCAAGATGACCGCCACTGAAATTCAGAAACACATCGCTATAAAACTGGTGTAAAAGCACTGTCAGGCTCTCTGATGGGATCCACAGAAACAAACTGCCTAACGTGGCCACTGTGGCTATTCCTCTTCACCAGCTGTGCAGAGAAGAGGAGCCTGACCGTGCTTGGTGGCGAGGCAAATCACATCACCCACCGCGCTCCTGTACTAAGGGCATGGACTGCTGTGTGGTGGCACATTACACAGTCACAGGCAAGTTGCTGCTGTCCCCAGCCACCCTGGCTGACAAATGCTGCCACCTCCGAGTAAGGACACCCAATCCCCTCATGAAACCTTTCCTGAACTGACATGGCTTTCAGCCCAGGACACTGATGACTCATGTTACCTTAGAACAGAGGATCAGGATCTGACCCACTGTGAGATCTGGTGGCTCTGCCTTCCAGGACAGCGACGTCTCTCAAGAGGGTGAGGCAAAAGGTTGGGAGCAAAACCAGGTTTAGTCACTCAGGCTTTATTTATATCCACGCAACTGTCAGAGCCTTGAAATATCATCACAGAAGCCACGACTGCAGCTACAGGAGTCACTATATTGACCAAATTCACTGTCTTCGATTTCCAGTACCTATGCTGCATTTTTAATATCCTCCTAATGCGCTTGCTCTGAGAACATTTTCAGATCAATTATATTTTTAAAGACAAATTCCATGGAGCTGTTGGGGCAGAATGAAACAAAACCAACTGTCCCCATTTTCCCACCCACTGTGGCTTTCACTGAGGAGAAATTACTTGGATGGTCCTCATAAAAACTGGCTCTAGATTGACTTCAGGTATCATCTCCTGACCAGCACAGGGGAAGAGCTGATTGTCATCAGTTTAAATATTTTTCTCTAAGTTGTTAAACTGTGCATTTTGGGGCATCACAGCCTATCATAACTGCAAGAAGCTATGAAAGGAAACCCAGTAATGGTGTCATGATCCCATGCCAGCGAGAGTCATACACAACAGAGGCACCTCTCTTCAAAAAGAAAAGTGGTTCTACCAACAGAGCTTTTTCTTCACAGTTTTGTTCACATTGGATGGATAAAGGTGATTTGTGAATGCGTCCCCCCTGTTATTGGAAGTGGCTCACCTGAATTTTCCCTCTGTTTTTTTTCCTGTTATGCTGAGAGAAGATCTAGTGAGGAAGAGTTTCTAAAAAATGTTATGGGCCTACAGTTTGGTATTAAAAAGAAATTACTAAAGCAAGTTGCACTGTTGCTGCTAGGCTTGCCTTCCAATAGCCACACCAGAAATGGGAGACACCGATGGAAGTACAGCATATGCAGTGTGCTGTCATAGCTTGGGGAGTGAGCTTCAGCCAGGCAGACGTTAGGACAATGAAAAGATGCTGGCCCCCACAGAGAAGAAAAACCTACGCAGCCTGTAAGGAAGGGCATGTTTCTGAGCCCAGCACATACTGAAACACTCAGGACTATGGTAATGCTGCAGCACTTTGCCCTGCAGAAACACAGAATCACAGAATTGCTGAGGTTGGAAAGGACCTTTCAGATCATCAAGTTCAACTATCAACCTAACTCTGACAAAACCATCACTAAACCATATCTCTAAGCATTATGTCTACCCGTCTTTTAAATAGCTCCAGGGATGGTGCCTCAACCACTTCCCCGGGCAGCTTCTTCCAATGCTTAACCCTTTCAGTGTAAAAATTTTTCCTGATATCCAGTCTAAACCTCCCCTGGCACAATGAGGCCATTTCCTCTTGTCCTATCGCCTGTTTCTTGGGAGAAGAGACCAACCCCCACCTTTCTACAACCTCCTTTCAGGTGGCTGTAGAGAGCGATAAGGTCTCCCCTCAGCCTCCTTTTCTCCAGGCCAAACAACCCCAGTTCCCTCAGCCGCTCCTCATAAGACTCGTTCTCCAGACCCCTCACCAGCTTCATTGCCCTTTTCTGGACATGCTCCAGCACCTCAATGTCTTTTTTTGTGGTGAAGTGCCCAAAACTGGACACAGTATTCAAGGTGGGGCCTCACCAGTGCCGAGTACAAGGGGACAATCACTGCCCTAGTCCTACTCACCACACTGTTCCTGATACAGGCTAGGATGCTGTTGGCCTTCTTGGCCACCTGGGCACACTGCTGGCTCATATTCAGCCGGCTGTCTACCAACACCCCCAGATCCTTTTGTGCCGGGCAGCTTTCCAGCCACGCTTATGGAAATGCTTCCAAGAACCAGAAGCAGGAACAGACTGGAGGAGAGGCCACCTGGGGGGCGCTGCACCCACAGGCTTTTGGTCACCCAAATTGGTCCAAATTGTACGAGAAGAGGGTGCTCTCCATGCAGGAGTGAATGCAGAGAGAAAGCATAGACTTGGATAAGCCCAAGCAGAACAACACGTTTTATACATTCATTTTGGTATGTGCATCTAGATGGAGGGGTGTCATTTCCACTACAGAAAACATAAGGCTCAAACAGTAACGTAATTAGAAAATGGAGTGTAGATAGCAAACAATAAAGATAATTACTCACCCTGATCACAGCCCCTCTGCACAGATATTCAGAGAACAGGAACATGATGTGGCTTCCCCAGGTACTTTAGCCCCTGAGAGTGAAGGTAGTTTTTTGGGAAAGGGAAAATTTCAGAGAGGCCTTAATGTGGTGGGAAATCCATCTCATGATGTTTTAATTAGATTAGGATTAATGAAAACTATGAGTGAAAAGTGAAGAATAAACACAGCTCCTCTAGTGATATTCATTCTTGCAGGGTTAGGTAGGGTATTTTTGACTTAGCACCTATTTTTGTGCTAAGGCATTCCAATATTTTCACTTTAAGTTTTGGCCTGCCATGAGTGCAAATACTTTGCTTTAGTTGCAGTATTTTAACATTTTACCTTTGCAACCTTTTAATTGCAAAGGTAAACATTGTTTAATTGCATTTTTAGCGGTTTTAAGTGGTAACACCATAATAAAAAACTATTACTAAGACATGCATGTTGAGTGTTTTTCGTTTCACAGTCACATTTCACAGTTTAGTGGAAGGCAGGAGCTAAAATAGCTGCACAGTCATCTCTACTACGGAACCATGTGGATGGATGTGTAGTCTATAAATATGGCTCGTCTCTTGCCAAAGTTACATTTTTCTTCATTAGAAACGGTAAAATTCACGCTGCAGAATAGAGAATCATCAGACTTCGTGCTACTTACTTGCCAGTTAAGCTGTGTTTTGGTTTACCTGAAAATTAAAAGGTGTCTAGACCTTGTGTCTTTTTTCAGTGACCAATGTCAAGCAAAACAAAGGGAAGAAAATCCCTGTGTCTGTGGTGTAATTGTGTTTTCCTTAAGTCAGCCTAGAATCTAAAATCGTTTTCCAGGGCATGCCGTGTTTAGCCAATATTATAGACCCGTCCGTATCGCATGCCTAGTTATGAGCACTGGATAAAACCTCTTTGGTCGATACGGAAAACACTTCACACATCCGCCATTGGCCACTCGATGCAGCCATGCAGAAGAGCGTTTTCTGCCATTGACTCCTGGCATTTACAAGGCGTCTTTAATCCCAGAGCCTTATATTTCTCTGCAAGGATAATAAATTCTCAGAGTACCCCTCTGAATTAGGTGGCATAGCATTTGATTTACAAATTAGCAAAGTAAAATGTAGAGGAGTAAGATAATTGTTCAAGGTCAGATAGTGAATTTTTGGCAGAGTCCAGAAAAAAAGAATCTAACCTTACAGCCTTTCAGATTTGTGGAAAATAGGTGTCAACTTTGTTACCAAAGCAGATTATTAGGTTTGTATCTGCTGTTCACTTCGCACAGACGTTAACCTGTCTGTGATGACAACGTAAGCCAGTGAAGAACCGTGTTTCCAAACAATCGTGTTACAGATTAGGAGAGGACAGGGAACAATTGAAGTGTGGAAAACTTTTTTAACTTCTGAATTGCCGCTAGCTTTTGCTAATGCAGAGACGCCTGAGCACGTTCCTGTATTCTAGTTCTGCTCTTGGTGGCAAAAGGGACACTCGGTTCTGAAGAAGGATAATAATGGGCTGCACATGAACTACATACACAGGTGAGGCCTCAAGTGTAATGGCAAAAATTCTCTGTACAGATGTCTCCGAGAACAGAATTGGTTTCAAAATGTGTAGACCTGTGAAGAACAGGGTATAAATACCCAGGCAGATGTCAGGGTATGCATTTGCAATCCAGTTCAGGGCCAGGGGACGAAGCATATCTTCTTCAGGCTTGCAAGGAAAAATAATCTGCATAGTAAAAATACTATAAAGATTTTTGGTTATTTTATCACCCCCGCTTTTATTATAAATACACGAGAAGAACTGTCGTGATTGATTGGATTTCTATTTCTGGGGTTAGCAGGGGGTTGAAAACCCTCCTCTTCAGGCAAATCAGATTGCAAATTGTACCTAAGTCCTGGTACATTTAATAATACACACAGTTAAAAAAAGATCCTCTCCTGTATACTCTGTCTTGTTCTACTCTTTTAGCACTTCAGTACCTTATGGTTTCAAGTCTGTGCTTTTAAACCTGTTTCACACCCCCAGATTCTAAATCCTATGTCATTCTTCTTCTTTGACAATTTTATATTTAAATATATTTATACAGCAAAAAGATATTTATGGTTTAACATTTTAACAATGGTGTAGTCAGATTTTATTGGTGCTTCTCTGTTACATTTTGTATGAGATAGGAAAGAGTAATGAAGAGAATATCATTGTGGGGTTTTAGGCTTATGAGCTTAATGTATCATGATACAACAAAATGTATTATCTAAAGGTCCCTTTTCACAAAGGCAAATGAGAGCACCATAGATACAACAACATAAAGCAGCAGTCAAACCAGCAATAACATTCTGCAACCGCAAACACCTTTTTTTTAATAAAAATGTAATTAATCAAAAAAAGTTTGAAATAAAGAGCTTTAGGATTCCTGATTTTGGCTGTGTGTATTACACAACTTGTAAGAACAGAAATGACAAACCAAACCGAACTAAACCTATTTTCCCACACAATGTAATTTGACCCGTGAATCTGCCGCAGAAAGCTTGGCCATCTGGACAGTGTGCGTGATGGGATATAAGAAATCACCGGTTCAGTTGGGTAAAAACGGTTGGAAGGAAACCCTTCCAGACGACCTCAGAACTGTCAGGGGGTTTCATTCTCAGAGCTGAGAGTGAAAACCTTATAAAAACTCCTTTGATGCTCCTTACCCTGCTCTCTTTGCTACCTAGCAGGCATGAAGACAAATTTCAAAGAAAACTGGACAGACATTACTTAGCTTGGAACCAAATCAACACTAAACATACAGAGGAGCTCTCCTTTTGCTTTCATTCCAAATTATAATGAACTTAATTAGGCTGAAATGCCTCCCAAAACCTAAATTATACTAAATACTCATTTCAGGAGTGATGGTACTGGTATGTCCCAGAAATAACCCACTTCTCCAGACAGACAATATAGCAAAAATTTTGCTTTCTCTTCGGCTGGCGGCTGCCTGTCCCCGAGCAGCCGCTCTGGGGCCCGGCGGGCCCGCAGGCCCCAGCTCGAAGAGGACAGGCCCCGTCAGGCTGGGCTACCCGGCAGAGCGGGCACTGGCCGGCGGTGTGACGGCAGACGGGCAGAAGAGGGGAGAGCTCTCCCCCGGAGATCCGGCAAATCAGCCCTGAGGGATCCGGGGGAGGAGGGCGGCCGCCCCGCCGTCGCCCTCCGCTTTGAAATCCGCCCGCAGACTCAATCCCCGCGCTCGGAGGCCCGTTAGCACCCGTCGCGCCGCTCCCAGCGGAGGCGGGTCCCCGGCACCGCCCTTCCCGAAGCCGACGGCGAGCGACCCGGCTCCTGCGGCCGCCGGCGGAGGCGCGGAGGAGCCGGGTGTCCGCCCCCCCGCTCCCCGGATCCCGCCGGGTCCCCCCCGCAACGCCGCCTCCCCTCAGCGGCTCGCC
>VXBH01005731.1:2506154-2548906 GCA_013400035.1 Rynchops niger
CCGGCGTCCCTGAGGAGCAACGGTGGGTGCCCGGCCGGGCTCGGTGCCCGCCCCCGGGGGGGAGGCTGCGGCCCGGCAGCCCGGGGGAAGGCGGGTTGGGGAAGGAGGAATTAATGTTTCCTCTTGCGTTTTGCTGGCTCTGGCCGGCGGGTCGGGCCTGGTCCCATCCATCCCGGCGCACCTTGGGGGGCGTGGGGTTTATTTTGAAAGCAAACGGTCTGTCCCAAGGTGCTGGCCAGGCGGTGTGAGGGATGCTTACAGTTGACATGTAGAGGTCATTTCATGTCATATTTTTACTTTTCTTTTGTGCCACCCGCCTTTGTCAACAGCATGTGTGCATTCTCGAGGGCTAGTGTAATTGTTTTGAAACGTATTTTAAACAATTTACAAAATCTTTTGCCTGTGGACTTGTCACCTGATACATTAAGGATTGTAAGAATTGTTTTTTTTAGCGTACAAAAAAGATCAGTGCATATGCCAGGCTCCAGTTTTTGCTAAACAGATGGCACTCTTTTTCCTTAAACAACAGCTTAAAGACACTTTAAGTTTTCTTGATGACTGAAGAGGCTCTATAGGCCTCTAGTACTCATTCTTCCCCACCTCTCCAAACTGTGCTCACTTACGGCTTTTAAAATAGAACTCTCTGTTCTGAAGGTTAAGTAGCAAAATGATGCACCCCAAATAAGTGTCTCGATTATTTTTTTGATTTTTTTTTTTAAGTGATATGTGAAGACTGATGCTATGTGTTTCTTCAGACTAACTCAAGAAGCACCCTTATTTGCAGTATCTGATTTTTTTCAGAAGTGACAGGAGTTTTCAGTAATGATCCAGACTGTTGGGTATTAGTGTGCTTTGAAAGAAAATGTTCTTAACTTCTGGAAACTTTAGATGGTCAATCTAAAACTGTAAAATGGAATCAAAAGCATCTACAGGCTGTTAGGAAGCCATTGTGTTTTAAAGATTGAAGATTAGTATTTGTCAAATTAACTTTGAGTAATTACTATATAGTGAACAAAAACGTATCAATTTAAATTGGTGACTTTCACTAGTTAAATAATCTGGTAGAATTTTATACTGTTCTTTGGTGTATGAAGTTGACTGTGCATACAAAAGATGGGGAAGGAATTAAGTTAATATATATTTTTTGCTGTAACACCAACCTGAATCTTTCAATATCCAATAAATATCACTTCTCTAACTAGTCTTGGGGTTTTTTATTTGATTTTTTTCTGGAAATGCTGAGTATCTGAGTATGTCTTATTCACAGGGTAGTATTTATGTGTATTTCAGTGGGTGTTCCCTTAGTCCTTAAAATCCCTTTGTGCAGATAAGCTTTAAAAGAGAAGGATGTTTTTATGTTGGTGGTGAGACTGGCTGTTAAAAGAGCATTTCTGGAGTGTCTGTTAAAAGCTTGAGGATTCCATACCGTAGCAGAGCTGTATTGTCACAGACCTGCACACTGAACAGTGTAGTGCATTTGTGTTGTCATTTCTGAAGGTCAGGAGCCTTAATGCTCAGTGATTTCTACTTTTTAAGAAAATAGTAACATGTCCTTATGTAAGTAGTGATATTGGAGCATATATTCAGTTCTTACATTTGTATACATGTAAAACTGATGCTTTTTATAGGACTGTCAAAATCTTTCCCAGTTTCTGATGTTTTATGCTACTGTTAACTGTACCATGCATCTTTAAAAAAGATTTTTCCTGTGCTTGCTTTTTTTTTTTTTTAAATGACGTTTTTGCTACTTATGGTATTTTTGTTTTGATTAATTTGGATTACTTTCAAAGTTTTTTTTAAGGGGCTTTTTTGGAAGGGAAGTGTTTGGTTTTTTCTATGGGCTCTATGGCTTTTCATTTTGCTGTGAGATATTATGAACACTGTGTTAATGTTGTAGGAAAGATAGTTTTGGGAATAGTGAAAAATTGCTGATATATTGGAGTGCTGGAAGATCTGTTTGTTTATTTGTGAAAGGCTCAGCTTAGTGAGTCAAGCAATCAAGAAACACTGCTGAAAATGTGAGTGCTCTGGGAAATTGATGATGGGATTGCTTTTATTGGGGTTTGTGTGGTATCTTGCTGACTGAGTTCACAGGCCTCCCTCTCTCCCGCACGAAAGCAAGATGAACTTGTATAGTAGGCTCTTGTTTCAAAGGATATTTATTCTTTCTTCTTATCACAAGTTCAGTTTAGTGTATGACAGTGTAGATCCCACTGTTTTCTACTGGTATTGTTGTAAGATTACTGGTGGAACATCAAAGTGTATAAATATCATTTTAGTGGTGAAGTGCAACAAATAACATCAATTGCTCATGTAATACTCGTAGAATAATCTTATAGTATATGCTAAATGGATGGAGAACTGCAGGTTAACTGATATATCTCGGAACTACTTGCTAGAGAGAATCATACCTGAATGTCATTGTTCCTGAAAGTCTTAGAGGAGTTAATCTACTGGACTTGAGACTTTTTCATGAATTGTTTGAGAGCATTAACAACGTGGTCATTAATATAACTTGCAGATGAACAAGATGTATAGGTACTAAGCAGGGAGGAGAGAACAGCTGTACAAAACCATCCAGAATTAATGTAAAGTTATGCTAGTAAAACAAAGGGGACCTTAGCGCAGCCATGTGTAAAGTAATGCACTGAAGATAAGGAACATAGCCATGGGGTTGTATCCTGAAATTTATTGAGTAGTAGGATATAAATATGCAAAAGCAGTTCAACAGAAGTTCCCAGTATAATGCTTTGATTAGAAAATATGTAATATATTCCTTGATATTTTTTTTAAAGGTGGGTTGCTGGTTAGTAACAAAGAGATGATTTTTGGCTGAGCATGTGGTAATACTAAGGATGGAGTTTTGTCTTTAAAAGTCCCTGAAGAGTGTGGAGAAAGAGTTAAAAATTATTTTAATAATGCCTCACAGTGAGAGGCTTGAAAAAACTCTATTCACATTACCAGAAGCACCTTTTTTTGCCCCATGTAAATACTTTCTTACTGAGATGCAGTGCTTTTTTTCAGTTTATACTTAACAAGATCTAGTGGCTGGAAAGTAAGCTGAATAGGATCAAATTGAAAGGTACAAATGGTAAATGGTGAGGGTGAGTAATCTGGGTAACAGAGAAAGAAGGGCTATGGTGGATTATTCAGCTCTTGATGCCTTCAGATTGAGTTTGAATGTGTTTCGAGAGACCTAATGCAAGCTTTTGAATTGTGCACATGGATAACTGGGTGGTGTTTCAAATCTGTGAATACAGAGTGGTGTAAACTATGTTGGGGTGACTCTGATTCTGTGAGTGATGTACCACCTTTTTCGTATATGTGAATTCTTCAGCAGGATTGTGAAACGCATGGATGACTTTTGGCATTAAAGGGAGATCTCGGGGTGGATGTGGCATTGGCTGGCCTACAGCGTGATATGGTTGTCTCCATTGTAAGAGATGCAGAGCACTCTGGGATTGCACAGTAACACTGGACTGAGAAGTCCCTGTTAGTTTCCTTCCTTCTCCCATAGTTCAGGTTTCTGGTGACAGTTACAATGGCAAGCCCTGCTTCCATTTAATCAGTGTAGGCCTATTATGGGAATGCTGCTCGTACTGTTTGTGCTTGTTATCCTTCAACTAAATGTCTGGGTTTAAATTCCTTGGATCTTCTAAACAAGAAGAACTTCCGTGCTGTTCTGGGGTAGGTGTTGATAGGCTTGGAATGTTTGATTTCGAAATCCAAGAATGGGTAGGGGTGTCTTTAGGAAATGGATTTTGTTTGTATTGCTCCTTTTTGTTTGGAAAACATTCTTGGTGTGTGGCCTAATATGGCCTGAACTGCCAAAGGTATTTCAGCTGTATCTCTTCCTGAATGGTAAGAACTATTACTGGGGAGGAAGCTCTGTTTTGTTACTACTTTGTAGTGCATTCACTGATGTCGTTAGGTTTTGTGGGATATGTTTGAGAAATGGAAATTATTGGTTATTACAGATCTCTTCTGGCAATGGAAGAGTCCTGGCTGTGGAAGCTGGGGTTTTGGTTATGATGGGTTTGGTTTGGTTTTTTTTTTTTTTTTTTGCTTACTCTAAAGTTAGAGCAAAATCTTCCTGCAAAGTTGGAAGAAAATTGTAAGAGTTATGGGCTCTGGCAGAAATTATCCCAACTGGAAGCCTTCATTTTTATCTTTGTTTCTTTGTTTCTCTTCCTGGTGTTCAATTTGTAACTACCTGGGAAGTTAGAAGCATGGTATCTCCTTGTGTTCCTTGGTGGCAGTGTGAAGAAAACAGGTAAACTTATTGTAGATGTCTTTGGCTCTAATTTCTTCTGTTTAAAATATCAGTGAAAGGCCTGATTTTACAGGCTGACTCTATGCCCTGTGGGATTCTGTTGATATTGTTGGGGTTGGGGTATTGAGGTACAGATTGCTCTCAATTGTCCTGTAGAGGTACAGGACTTTGTAGTTTCTTGAGGATCACTCCAGGGGCTAAGCTTACATTTATGCGCTTAATCAAAGATCAGTTATTGCTTAAGGAGGAGGATGGAACCATAAGGCCACAAATTAGAAAGCTTAATATTGAAAGTTGAGTCTTGCTTCGTATATCATGGTTAGCTTCATAGTTTGAGGCCAGAGGGGACTGCAGATTTAATGAAACCTTCTGATGTAGGTATTGAGGGTTTTTAAATAATTTCTTCTTATAGCCAGCATACTACTTATAAAGTAAAAAAGAAAATAAGCAAAATCCTACAGTAACAGATACAGATAACATTGTATAGCTGGGCAAACTGCCCCCAAATTTAATTTGTCTGTTTAAGACTTAAACCTGTTTCTCGTCTGAATTTAATTTGTTTCTGTTCATTACATCTTGAGAGTTATCTATCCAAATATAGGTCTGTCTGTATTTATTTAATATGCTGATGATTATCAGGTCCCTACACTGGTGTTTATGGTCTGCAGTGCTACTGACCTGTTTGAGTCTTTCGTTAAGACGCGTTCTTTCATTCTTTCAGTGTTTTCATGGCATTGCTCTGAGGGCAATAGCTGTCATAGTAGTGAAGTTGAGAACAGAGCACTATTCTAACAGTCACACCAGGGACAGTTGCAGTAGTAGTAAGTTCCACATTCTCAGCCAGCATTCCCCATTCGTGTAGACCATTGTACTGGTCTTGTTGGGAACTGCATCATGCTGGAAGTGTGTGCCCAGATGATTATCCACGTCCAAGTCTCTTCAGTGCTTGCTTTCTGGATAGTTTCCTGGATGGGCCTTCATTTTAGGTATGACTTTGCTTTTGTTGATATAACCTTATTCTGGCTTGTCCCAACCTTCCCGAAGTGATATAAGCTAGGCTGTATTAGAAATAGAGAATTACTCATCCCCCCTCTTCCCCTCACTGTAAAACTTACCTCTAACAGTTGTTTACTTCTAGGTTGCAGACAACCATGAAATAGGGTGGGGTCAGCATGCAAGCTCTGTTGGATGCTTGGTGTCCTCTCAATAGTATTTTCATATTAATGCTCTCTTGAGGTTTTGAAAATGTGAGCTACTGAAAAGAGCAAGAGCCGTTTTTTGACCAGCATAGTCCTTAACTAGGATGGTATGAATTATTGTCACAAAATGAATCATAAGAATAAAGCTTGTACAACTCTAGTTTTTAACACATGCAAGATAGACCATATTAACTTTCTTTATATTCTAATTTCTTAATCAAAATATCAGACTATTAAATCAAACACTTTGGACATTAACTGTGTTTGATCATTACTACTTTATCAACTAAAAGTGCTGGGTTTATTTTTCTGTGAAGCAGTGGTACTTAGCGTTACTAGTCTTTGCTTTTTTGTTAATTCTCTATCAAACCTAGAAAAGCCATCAATAACTTAAAAAGATAACCTTTTATAACTCATGTTATCTTTTATCCAGATCATTGGAGTTTATTCAGGCTTAATGAAAAAAAAACAAACAGTATTTACATCTTTTGGACTATATGGTGGGCCTAAACAACCTGCACTTTAAAGAAGCTTAATATTATTTGCTGTTACATTAGAAAGCATTTTATCATGGCAACAGGATGTGATTTAAATTTCCTGGCTTTTTCCTCAGCTGTTTTTGTTCTGCATTTATAGAACATCTTCAAATTTTGTGGTTTTGTATTTTTAGTGACAGTTTTTAATTCTTACATTGTAATCTTGACAACTTTGACTCTTGTGTTAGAATGCTGGTTGCCCTTCTAGGGATAGGGATGTCTTGTATCCTTTTGCTTGCCTTCCAGTTTTCTGTATTTTTCTAATTTGTCATGCTCATTGTCAATAATTCTCTTGCCATTTTTACAAGATTTCTTCTTTTACAGTTACTCTCACTTCCCTTGTAAGCTATGCATTTTTCCACCACTCTGGGCTTTTTCTCTGTGGTAACATTGTGGCTTCTCAGGCATCTAGTAAAACACTTAAAAATAGATTTCAACTATTTACAGTTTTTCTTCCACATATTTTCTTCGATCCGGAACAGGCCATCTTAAAGCATCAGTGGTGAATGTATGGTTTAACCTAAATTTGCACTGACTCAGTTTGCCTGTTAAGTACAGGCTTTATTTCTCTGAGATTTCATAGAATGTTAGTCTTTGAACAGTATTTGGTTCACTGTGTTTACCTGTTTGCTCAGGGAAGTAATGAGACATAATAAATGTGGAAGAGGGTTGCATTTTAACTTTACAGAATCCAGTTTACGGAATTAAAGAAGAAAATGTTTGCTTGAAAACTAGATAATATTGTCATTGATACTGATGTGTTTAGATGGGAGCAGCCTCAGTAATTGATACTTCAGCACTCACACTGTCCTCTGCTGCTTTTCAAAGACAGTATGAGTTAAAGATTTGACTTCCGTAACTTCTCTCTAAGTTGAGAGAAACAGAGGAGTCTGTTACAAATGAGCCATAGAATAAAGTCAAAAGCTTCTTCTGAAGTGAGAGGGCGTCTGGCTGAATTGAACCCTCAGGCCTGTCATGCCCAGTACGTGGTGTAACACTAGACTACAATTTGTCTGGTGCAATTTTGAAATCTAGCAATTTCTTCCTACGCGTGTAGGATGCCCTGAGGTTTGTAGAAGTGTCATCTTGATTGTCTCTGTAAGGGGGAATTGCCAAAAATGGAGGGTAGTGGGAATGCTGTGGTCAGAGCTTGGAAGTCTGCTCAAGACGAGGGGAAGATGAAGATGGCTCAAGAGGGAGGGAGCACAGTAGCAAGAGAGGGAGGATATCGGAGTGTGCTTGAAAACAGTTGTATTGCTGTCCTTGAAGGATGTAGTTTTATGATTGAGTTTAAGCTGGTCTAAAGCCACGGTGGAAGCCAGGCAGTCCCTTACCCTTCCTGGCGTCAACTCTTGCAATTGTGTGGCTAGTAGGTGAATTGGGATACTTCTGGCTTTGTGCATCTGTGACCTGGTCTAATCAAAACCATTCCTGCACTGTTGTGAGTGCTGGTAAGAAATAATGGAGAATGTGCAGCCAGGACCATGAGCGTGACCATCCATTCTAATGACAGGACGGTTTTAGCTGAACTTAAGCTGATTGTGAAACTCACTTTTAAACATTTCCAGCTGCGCCCATCTGCCAGTGATGCTTGTCTGGTCCCAGGATGAGACAGTTCAGGGAAGTAAATCACAAAAAAATTCATCCCATACAAAAAAATTATTAATAACTTTCTGCCATTTCACTAAACCTACTCATTGTAGGATCAAATGCGCTACAGTACCGACAGAAGGTAGAGGCTGAGCCGGTGTGATCAGTTTGGAAGTTAGATAGGAGTTACTAGTTAGGAGTTGGGTAGAGTGGGACCGTTTGTAACTGTCAGACCACAGATTTACTAAGCTGTCTTTGTGCTGCAGAAAATTGACTTATCGTCATGACTACAGGCATATTTCATGCCCTCCCTCATTGTGGTACATGAACCAGCCTGTGTTTATCATAAGTGGGAATGAGACTTTGCTTAGTTGCCTATTGATTTGAAGCTCCATTTGCTGGTCCAAGGTGTGGTGGGAAAGGTGAATTGAAGTTTTCCATGACTGAAGTGCAACTTGTACTACCTTTCTTTTTTTATGTATGCACCAAGGAGAAAAGGGGGTCCGTAGCTAGACTTAATGCTGATTCCATCGTGTGTACTTGACAGTCCTGTAATTCTTGATGTAAACTTTTCATTGTTCCTCAGAGATGAGTTAGCTATAAACTCACTAAACAGCATAATTTCCATTTGAGTGTGGCTTTGGCAAATGCTGAATAAAGCAGAACCTTCAGTGTAACTTCTTTTTTTTTTTTTTTTTAATATGTGATATTTCCAGGTTTGAAAATTTAATGAAGAATCTTGATCTTTGAAAAAGAATTTTCAGACTGTCCTTTTCTGGAAATTTAGAGTGCTGTTTTGTGTTGGGTTTTTTTTTCCCCTCCAAGTAGCTGAGGAGCAGGATTGAGCTAGATACATGCTTAAATGCATTTTTGAAGTTTAGCATATTACAAGAGTGAAATGCATAGTTGGCTTTAAGTTGCTGTCATGATGACTGACCACTAATGCTAGTTCTCAGGGATTTATTTGTATTTTTTTAATGTTGAGAGGTCTGCAAGCTCATATACTCTGAGACCTAGACCTGTTTAAATCACTTGGGGGAAAAAAAAAGGTTTTATTTCTGTTGAAATCCTGGAAATCCTGAGACTTGGCTGAGAACACAATGCAACTCTCCTTGAAAAGAAAGCCAAAAAAGAAATATCTACATGTTAATGTAAGTTGCTGACTCAACCAAAACTTTGAAGCAAGCTTCAAACCATAGTATTTTAAGTTTTTACATTTTTTAACCTTTACAAATGCTAGTAATCACAGCTGTTTTAAATAACACTTTTAAAGTTAAAGGCGCTGTGTGCAAACACGAGGCCTTCTGAAAAGCCTTCTTATGAAGCTATTACTTCCTGAAGTATGGCACTGTTCAATTTAGGAGCTTCTGTAAGTAAATGACTAGCAAGCAGTCAATTGGTTATAGATGCTTGCTTTGAAGAAGCAAAATTTACTTGTTACCAGCTGTGCCTTAAACCACATGATCTCTGACCTCTGCATAGGGTGGTTGGATTAAGGGGTCTAGTTGAGCATCTCTAACTCGTTGTTATGTAAAAAAAATCAGATCTACATTGGAGAGTATGTGGGATTATTCTCTCAGTGTGATGGCTGAGTGTTGCTTGTGGGTGGAATTCTGTATCAGCAAAAGGACTACTTTATCGTGTTTGAGATGAGCCTTTTCTCAATCTATTCTACTGCTTTTTAAAGAAAGCATTGTCAATTTAAACTGTAACTTGCTTTCAAAAAAAATAATCAGAGTATTAAGTACAGCTTTTCTCCTGTTGTGTATGTATTCTGTAATTCTCCAGGGATTTTCATAAATGCATGTTTTCTATTGGTGTGTCAAGAAACCGTGCAAATAGGCCAAAAATTTAGGAGGGAAACCAAACAAACTTCACAGGATGTAGTCAAGTAGGAGTGACCGAATTGTCATTGAATGGAAGGGTGGTTTTTTGTCATGTCATACTCATTTTGTGTAATTTAATGCTATAATAGGGGGTAGGGGGTATCCCATCATAAATTGTAAGGGTCCATGTAAGGTGAGTCTGATAGCATATATTTGCAAGCCCAACACTGAACTGGTTTTTTTGATATATATACTGTGCCCAGTTAATATTTAAAAAAAAAAAAAAAGTGGTATTGCACACTTTTTTCATGGCGAACATAATCTGCTTGCGATGGAGTTTTTCTATCTAAACTGAAGGTGAACATGCATCATCCCAGTTCAGACAATCTAACAGCTTATAGCTGCTGAAGACTCTGGCTCCTCAAACTGATGAAACTATATGGCCCTGCAGAATTCTTTTTTTTTTTTTCCCTAGCTAGGACTTCGTGTGACTATGAGAAGGATCAGACTGCTCCCACTTGATGACGGTCAACAGTTGAATTAGCTGTTACTGGTTTCAACCTAAATTTTACTGCTGTTTTTGGAGAAGAAAAAGCTACTCTACTTAGGCCTGTAAAGAATTAAATGTGATTCTCTCTAAAGTTAAGACATGATCACTTTAACCTCTGTTTTGTGAATTTCTGTGTTGCAGAATTAGGTGAAGGGGTAGGGGAGTTATAAACTTTAGAAGAGGAGCTTCCATTAAAAATGTTAAAATAAATACCAGCAGTATCTTTTTTTTTTTTTTTTTAGGAATGCAATGAATTGATTTACTTGTACTTATTTTGTGATCATTTTTCTATTAATGCTAGTGCATGAGTGGCTAGTATTTATGTGTATATATAAACTAATGTGGGTGTTTATAACATGCAAATTACTATAAATAAATGTGTATAGATTCTTGCACTTTTTTAAAAGTAGGCGGAAAACTGGGAAAGCTTACTAAAAAGCACTATATACTAACCAATGAAGAACAGAGAAGTTGAACACAGAAATATGGGGGAAGGAATTCTTTAATATTAACCTCCAATAGTCCCTGTTAAATGTAACATGCATACACGAGGATTATTTTGTTATTTAGCTTCCCTGAAATAGTTACAGTTACTTCCAATTTTATCATGATTCTTTCAACTGCAGCCAGATAGAGACATAGCATAGTCATCAATAAAAAACCCAATAATTATGATTTCTTCTGTTTTTGTTAAGAAACAAAGGCAATAGTAAGCAATGTTTTATGGAAGGTAATGCTTTTATTTCTACATTTTTATTTTAGAACTTGTTAATATTTTCTCTTTAAGTGTCAATAATCTTGGTCACCGTTCAGAATTTGAGTGTCTGACTTTGATCATGGTAGCGCTTCCTTGCAGCAATATTGCATAACGTTAAAGGAAAAGCAGTCCTAGCCATCTGTTAGTGCCTACCAGAGCCATGTGTAGCAGCTGTAAGCAGCAGTATTTTCCTCCCTTCCTTATGTCCGTGCAGGCATAGTGACCTATTCATATCCTCCTGCTATATATAATTGCAAATAATGAAATTGCTATCTCAGAATAATTCAGTTTTGGTCATCTTATTCTTTCATGCATAACTTCATAATTTTTTTTTTCCTATAAATACTGTTTTCAGAAGTCTCCTTAAGCTTATTTCATTTTGGCTTTTTTATTGGAAAAGATTAAAAGATTTGAGTACTCAGGGGAAATGAGCATAACTTTACTTGCGCATTTGGTTATGAGGAGAACTGATTGGGAATGCCGGTGTTGTTAGTGTTCATTCTTGGGAGCTGTGCTTACTTTTTTTCCTTCTCCCCTGCACCACTTCTTTTTCATTTGAAGTAATTTTTCCTATTTTGCTTTATCTTCTGTTTCCCCATCTTAATGGTATTATTTTCCAGAGGAGGTTCCTTTTTATCCTCTACTGTGTTGTTTCTTTTTTCCAAAATACCCTTTTTTTTTTAAGCCTTATTCTCACTCTTCGGAGGTTTTTCCTACCCTGCATTACTTACACAAGCAATCTGCACATTTTGTGGCTAATAAGTAATGGCGAACTAGTCACAGATGCATATGAGTGATTACAGCACTGTCAAAGGATAGACGCTGAAATGGGAAGCTCATCTAGAAAGAGTGACCCTTGGTAGTAATTGGGGAACCAAATTTGATTTTTATAAATAAGTAAAATGCATCTCTCTTGCAACCTTCTAAACCAGCCAAGTCTACAAGTTTCTAAAAGTAGCTTCGTTTTCTTCATCCTCTCAGCCTGACTTCCTTGAATATTTAAAAGCTGGAGTCTGTTGTTCCACGATTACTTACTCAAATTAACAATTGGCAGCTGCCAAAATATTCCTGCTACCTTCTCTTTACTTGCTTTCCCTTTACCAGTGTCTCTGGAGCCCATCTTTGCATGGGAGAAAAAGATTCAACTTGCTGTCCTAGTGAAAGAGTTAGGTTTTTCTATTTCTTGTTTAATTTTTTTCCCCTCTCATGGCCTGAGTGGGCTTGCTGTGACCACAGCTCCGAGTACCAAAGCTTGCTTGAGTCAGGCAGCAGGAGCAAGAGCCAAGAGCAGTGGGGGACAGTGGGTAGAGAAATGACCTTTCTCTTTTAGTAATGGTAAACTACTAATTTGTCTCAAGTTATGCTTGGAAATGGCTCCTTGAAACAGGATGAAGTAAATGGAGATTTAGCATTTGCAACCTGCCTGTTGTAGATCAGTGAAATCAGGCCTCTGGTTTACTCCCTTCCATTTAGTTTTCCGACTTTCAGCTGGGGAAGAGCCATTGTCAGTAGAGATCAAAATACCAAAAAATAACTGTGTTTGTATTTCAGTTTCTTTGCAAACTGAAACCACTCTTAGTGGTTTTTAACAGTGGATCATCATTGTAAACTGATACTTTCCTGGAATAAATATTTTCATCATAAAAGCAAAAATATTTTAACACTTACGAATATTGTTGAAGCCATTTGTGAATGTGGTATACGTTCTAGTCTCAAAACGTTATGTTGTTACTTTATTATCAATCTGTCATATGTTTAAAAAAATCACAGTAGTTTCAAGAATTTTAACTGTTTTCTTAAAATTTGTGGGAGGGCATATGAATTTAGAGGAGATTCATTCTTTCCTATTTTAGGTGGGAACCTCAAAGCCAAATGGTGACAATGAAACTGACAATACACGAACTTCTGTGAAAGGCGTGATGTAAACAGGATATAAATCGTTATTTTTTCACTCTTTTTGTGCTTATTCCTGTTGCTTTAATAATGGTGGACAAGTAATCTAGATCCGTATAGGATTTTTAAGCAGAGCTTTCTCTTCAGTCCAACAGGTTGGAGGAAGTAATCTGTACTTTATGCATTTTAATTTTCTGTTAAACTCCCAAAATAGATGCTCTCTGAACATTGTACTTGTGATTTCTGTCTAGCGTAGCTGCTGGTGCAGAATGACTGATGCTGGCCAAACTCAGCCCTGATGTGACATGGCTGTGGTCATTCCCGCCAGGGCCAAAGGGGATGTGTGATGCACAGGCATAGCTGAGTTCAGGTAGCCTGCTGCTGGCTTAGAGCCGTGCCTGCGTGGGTTACGGCAGCGTTTGATGATTATGGCTCTGTTGAAGGAATTATATTTGGTTGCAATGTGTATAGAGAGAGATCGTGTTTAATATCCCCAGCTTTTCAAATAGCAGTCTTTTAAATTGCTAAGCTAAGCATTTAAAAATATAAAACCTATCGAAGAAGGTAGTAGAAAAGTTAAGTGTTTGCTAGTTCTTAAGCTTTGTCATGGTTTTGTTCTAAGCCATGTCTTTTACATAGTTTATAAAGGGTGAATATGTGCAAGCATGTATGGGCTTATGAGGAGTTTTGGTGTCTATATTGACTGAGTTGAAATCCTTGCATATTTAGCCTTAGCTTTTTCACTTTTAAATCTTGCCTTGTCTTACTGCTGAGTCCTTGTTGCTGCAGACTTTATAGTTTTAATATGCTGTTGCAGTCCTTCAGACTGAGGAATTACTTACTGTAATGGCACTTGAATATCTTGTCAATTTTCAGGTTATGTTTGCAACAGTGTAGTGTACTCAAACAACCACCATACTCAGTTTTTCTGATTCTTACTTTCCAAGTAACTAGAGACATGTGGCAGAACTTGACCACTGGCTGGGTAGATACGAGGAAGAACTTGTTTACTCTTTTCACACTCGTTCTATAGTTAGATTACAGTTTTCAGTTACAGAACTTTTTTTTTTCCCTTTAGAAAGGACGTAATTAGAGCTTCCTTATCAGTTTTAAGAATGTGCTTTTTGGGTTTAGAGCTGTGCATTGAATAACTAAGGAGAGCTTTGCAGTTCAGTTTGAAGTGACTGTATTGATAAGAGCAAATACATGTCAGGCATAATGTTGTACTAGTTCAGCTTGAAGTAATTTGAAATCTGATTATTTCTGTTTTTTTCCATTGGTGTATGTATAGCCTCTGTAAAAGCAGAGGTAGCTAGCATTTGAGTTCTGTTGACTAGATATTGGTATATCACAAGCCACGACATCTGGGAAGGTTAATTGTTTTTTAATTTAACAGTTTTAGTTTCCTGGCAAGTTGATATTTAATCAAACTAGTAGGCTTCGTAAGCAGAGACCTAAATAGCCAAATTGTTCTCTGAAAAACCTAAGGCTGAAAGGCTGATAGGGACTGCAAAATCAAAAGCTGAAGGTTCAAGGAAAGTGTTTGTTAGCTGAGTTCGGTAGACTCTAAGATGACACCCGGAGCAGATATCTGTTTTGGGTTCGCTTGTTGTAGGCCTTTTAATGGTCTTCTACTGCAGGCTATCAATTGATTTTCTGTTTGCTGTTAACAATAACACTAAAGAACCAGTATTAATCCTGATACTAACATAAGACATACAAGAATTATACTCAGCCAATTCTATCAGTAGGAAGCTGTGCACTGCCAGCAGTGGACAGTAAATGTCGGACACTGCGAGAGCAACAGCTTCAGGAGGAAGGGAAGGGCTCAGAGGTTCGGCAGCAGGGCAAGGAGTTTCTCTGGATTGCCGCCATCAAGGGAGAGAGAAACTACGCAGCAAACTTTCTAATTTATATAGAATGTGACGTTCATGGTATGAAGTAATCCTGTTGGCCAGCCTGGGTCAAATGCCCAGGCCTCGCTCCTCCCCATCCCTGCACCTGGCAAGGCTTGAAAACACCAAGACCTTGAAACCCGCATAGCCTAGCTGGCTATAAAGTAAATATTGTCACAGATTCAGACACTGGAGTCTTCTAAAAGTGCAGTTTTCCCAGGCATCAGAAGAGAAATTAGTCCCGTGTTGCTCAAGCCAGGACAGCAATATAGGGTTCACTTTATATTTATTGTGACTCTTTATATTAAACAAATGGATCATAACTGCTAACGTATGTACTGGGAGAACTGTGAGAGAACTGTTTTCTTCCTTACTCATTTTGTGTCAGGCAGTCATATTTGCCCGCACTTAAAATCTAACTTTTTATTAATATAACAAAACTTGAAAGTTTCAGCATAAAAAGAGTAGTTCAGAGATGCTATCAGTATGAAAGGAGATTAAAAATTATATATTTTTTTTAAAGCTAAGGGTACTGTTGTTACCTTCAAGTCCATAGTAAAAGTAGTACATAAGCTGTAGGAGGGGGCTAAGGAGAATCATCTCTCACTCTTTGGAATTTACATGGTTAATAACTAATACTTAAGACTGCTGTATTCTGATAAACCTTTTTGTGAAAGCATTAGTATCCTAAGACTGTGGTTTCATGGTCAGTTCAGGCTGATGTAAACTTACGCTGCTTGTAAATGGGCAGCTCTCTTGACTGGCTAGTGTGGGCTCAGGGGAACAGAAGCCTGGTTTGTGTGCTTGGAGTGGTCAGGAAAATGCAGCTTAGGAGAAACAGTGTTCCCTGGTAAATTAACATCTGCTTGAAAAATAACCCAACTTTCTCAGTTTGCTTTTAATAATTGTTGGGTAACAAGAAGAGGGATTCTTTCCCCTTCCAGCAGCTGGAACTGGAACTACTGTTTCTGCATCAAGGTGCCGCAGGACAGTGAATTTCTTTTGTTCTGGCCTCCACCTACTTGACTTACCCTTTAGCCTTTCAGGGCCTGAGCATTACAATTTGATATGTAAAAGTGTGCTGTGATTGCGTGGTGTAATAATAGGTGATCACAAATGGTATAAATCCTGCTTTTTTTTTCCTAATACGATGGAAAAGAAAAAAATCACATGGGACAAAATAATTTAATTTAGCCTTCTCTTATATTTTAATTTTTAGAAAAAATTATGTCCTTTGGTATCTTTTTCAGCACCTTTACTCCAGATAACACCCTAGCTTATCTAGTAGCTGGGGGAAAAACAAAAAAGGTTTGGTTAAGCTGTTGCCTTCTTCAAATACAAAGCGAAGCTATGTTTCTGTGTAGTAAGAGAATTGATTGTAATGTGCAATTTGGATGACAGCAGATGCCGTTACGCTTTTAGGTTGTCTCTCCTGTAGAGATGGCAACAGAGCGGCCTTCCTGCTGGGCTGGTGATACTTAATTGGTTAATCTAGTTAGTTTTTCAGACTTAGAAAGAAAAACGGAATGCCACAAAATAATATTGCGGTCAAGATGAGATGTGTTCTGCTGATCATTTAAGTATGGAACTGAAAAAATTATTTTTCTGAAGAAAAGTCTATGCATAAGAATAAATATTTTGAAAATGAAGACTTTTTGCTGCACTAGTTCTCAGTGTTACTATGTTATGTTTTTAAAGCTCTAAACACTTGAATTTCTTGGAAGATTTTAATGTATAAGATGTCATAATTTTTTTAACTATATAAATGACTATAATAATTTAGTACAGTTTAGTAGTACAAAACATACTTAATGCATTAGGATTTTTCTTCATTTGGCTTTTTTTCCTGTCTGAAATAGGTACGCTATATGTAACAAACACAAACTTGCTCAACTGAAGTTAGTTTTGAAATCAATACTGAGAGTTTTCGGTTCTTTTCAACTAGACTACATTCTTGGTAGTTTACTCTGAGCTTATAACTGGTATGAGTTTTTAGACTTCTGCTTAAGTGATGCTTCAGTATGTTGAAATCTGGAAACAGATATTTTAAGTGTGGTTTTCAGACTTAATTTTTTTTTTTTTTACTTTTCTAAAAGAGATAGATAATGCATGTAATAATTTTAGGGTAAAAATACTTTGAAATAACTTTAATGAGAAAGAGCTGTAATGACTGATTTGATTACCAGCATCTAGTTATTGGTAAGGCATTGTGCTTATACAGCTGAGGCGAGTAAACTCCAGATTAAGAGAGTCAGACTGGAGTCTACTTGCCTGCATGCAAGCTCAGTACTTGAACTCCCATGGCAGTCAACAAGAGAGCTGGTTAATGTTGTCATGGGAAGCTAGAAAACACTTTGGCTGACTAGCCACAACTGGACAAAGTAAGAAATTCTCATTGTGATGAATAGCTCCTTCTGCAGAAATTGTTGCACAGCTGAGAGAATGTAAGAATTAGGGAGACCTGTGCTCATCTTGGCAATAGGAAGCCTCCCTAGCCTTCATATGGTCCCTTAGTCACTTATGCTAGGGGGGCAGCATATGCCTCTTGGGAGAGAGGCCATACCACCCTGAGAACACCCGATCTTGTCTGATCTTGGAAGCTAAGTAGGGTTCGGCCCGGTTAGTACTTGGATGGAGAGCGCCTGGGAATACTGGGTGCTGTAGGCTTGCCTGGACGCGTTCCTGTGCAACCTGCTCTAGGTGAAGGTGACCCTGCTCTGGCAGGGGGGTTGGACTAGATGATCTCCAGAGGTCCCTTCCAACCCCTACCATTCTGTGAGAGAAGGTGGTGGGAATTTGTGACTGTGAATCCCTGTTAAGGTTAGGTATGTTATATCATGAGTGTCTTGACTCAGGATATCTGTATTTAAAAAAAAAAAAAAAAAAAATCTGTCTAATCTGTCTAGTATAATAATCAAAAAGTTGATAACTCATTTTAATAACTAAGTGGAAGTTGGAATCTTAATTAAACACCTTTCAAAAGGTGTTTAAAAATGTTTCCAGGTATAGATTAAAGAAATAAAATTTCTGCTTGTGGAACTATGTGTTGAGGAAAACTGAGTAAAAGTAAATAGCACTTCTTAATAAAGTCAATTGAAATGCATTTTTAGAACTTTTGTAGAGCTTACTTCTCTTTTTGCTTCGCTATTGCGGTTCTCACGCTCTTTTTATGTAGCTATGCTGAATTGCATGGTTGATATGCAGAGGCAATCAGCTATAGTATTTGTAACAAATGGAAAATTGTCTAGAAGCTACATAAAATTCATCGTTCAATTTCAACTTGCTGAGCTGACTTTCACATGCATGCAGTTTCTGAAGAAAAATGCTATGTTGCTGCCCTAGTGATCTGTCAATACAGTGTTTATCCTTCATCAAAAGAATTAAGTTTGTAAGGAGCTGTATCCGGTGAAGAACATGTCATGGTCATGTCATTTATTTCTGAGACCCATAGGTTAAACATACATAGATTGTCTCTGAAACTGGGACTGGAGTTGAAGAATCAATAAAGTATCAGTAGGTTCTGGTCATTGGTTTTAATCATTCCCAGTTATTTTCTGGAAGGTACTTGACTGTGCTATTTGAAGTATAACATTTATTTGTAGTAGCAGAGTGAAACTTTGTCAGTTTATGGCCAATAGGTCTTTTTTAGCTACGCTATGTTGCATTTGTTAAAAAAACCCACAAAACAACAACAAAAAAATGGTTGTTACTTTTTGTTAACGATCTATAAAAATACCCCAGCGTAGGATTTGGCAGAACTCTGCTATTACATGTGGTGTTTTCTGGAAGGTGTTTGAAATCTATACTAGGGAATACAGTGGCCTGCTTTGCAAAATGTAGAAATGTGAGCAGTCAGCTTACCACTCTCAGATTTAGGTAGTTCTATAGTATATTGAATAGGGTCCTGGTTTTATTTTTGCTTGTGGAATTTATTTATTTTTTTCTGAGAAATTTCAGTAATGCTGATTTTGATGTTCTAATAGCAAGTTTGTCTGTTTTAGGAAATAAAACCTCAGAGCCATTACAACCATGGATATAGTGAATCTCTTGGACGGAAAAGCCACATTGATGATTACAGCACTTGGGACATTGTCAAAGCCACACAGTAAGTTTGGTTTTGAGTGTTAGATTTCTTTGTGTATTAGTTAAAAAAAAAAAGTAAAATGGATTTTTTGTTTGTTTGCATAAAGTGGAAGGTGAACTGTATTTGTAGATACAATAGTGGAAGATTTCAGAAGCGAACTCTACAAAATTACTGTGAAGACAAATTTGTGAGCATTGTATGAAAATATGCGGGAGGAATTATGATAAGTTGTAAATATATGTGGTTGCTGGATAGATTGTTGGAAGAGAACATACGGTTTTCTTCCTGTTGGTACTGATGTTTATTTTGTGTAGGTGATGATTAAGACATAAGTGGGCAACAGTGATACGCAAACATGAGGGTTTCCTTGATTTGTTGAAAACATTTATAGGTTAGAAGGGACATGTCTGTGTAACTTCCTTCATTATCCCTGATCCTGCAGTTTCAGTGTTGCATGAAACTGAGTTTATTGCTGAGAAAGGATTGTAGGAGTAAACTGTGTGCAAATTTAATAATTACATTCTTAATACAGATAAATTATAGAAATTTGTCTTCTACACAGTGCTGTAGTACATACTAACTCACAAGACTTCCTGAAGAATTGTCACAATTTTTAGCTTGTTATTGTTTACCATTCCCCACCACTGTCACTGTTCTTCAACGAGCTGAGATGATAATTTTGTGAGATTTTTATTTTTCTTGCATTTTTAATTTGAATGCTTAAACTATTATGTATCTTGCTGAGCTATTTGCCTTTTTCTTCTTAAAAGAATTTTTTTTCTTTCCTTTTTTTCCTAAAAGGCATCTCCTCCAACTGAAAGCAGCTTTGCAGCTCTGCTTATGACACAGGCCCCATTTAGGTTTAGGAAGTATGTACTTCCCTTCACTTTCTGTTTTGAGTTGTGAGGAGCTGAACTTCCTGAAATAGGAAGTTGACTGACTCTGCAGTTGCTCTAAATACTTTAATAATAGTACTATAACCTATAATCCTAATATTAGGGGATTTTTAGAAATGAAACTATTGGCATAGCATCAAAGTAGATGCTTCCTAGAAGCATGGAAATATGACAGCAGAAATTTACAGGTTACCTGCTTCCGTTCTTGTATGCTTGTTACATGTTTGAAACTATAAAACACGTTTGTCCTCATTAGCCCTCAAACTTAGGCTGATATGTGCTTTCAGCTGAGTTGTTATAGTTCTTTTCTGGTTTTCTCAAACAAGCATCAACAGGGCTGTGAATTATCTGTTAACGTTCCTTCCCAGTCATGGTGAAATGTGATTTACAGAGATGATGACATCTTGCTAAAGAGGACTGTAGTTTCATATCATAGCCCTAATGGTTAGTATCACAGGGAAGGAGGACTGTCAGCATGGGTATACAGTCAAGTGTTGGTATCAGACAGCACTTCTCCAACTAGAGGGAGAACTCGCCTTTATTTTAAGTATTTCCTAGGATTTGAAGGCTATGTTATATAAAACAAGTGTCTTAAAGAGCAAAATATCTGAAATTCAAGGCAGAAAATAAACCCACTAAATATCATGAGACGTGCAATAAAATAAATAATGCTGCTGATGTATTAATTCTGTGTTATTAAAAAGGTACACAGTTCCTATTAAAGTTATGTAGTTATTCACTTTTGTAGAAATATAACCCCTTTTATATGTATGAGAAATAGGTGATCTTATCCTCTCACTTGTAGTCAAAAATCACTATTCACTTATCTGTCTGATGAATTTGTTTACTTTTTAGTTCACTGCTGATCTAAGTAAGATGCCACAAAAAGCTTTGTAAAAAAAAAAAAAAAAAAATGCTCATCTGTCTCCTAGAACTCCCTTCCCCAGTTTAGTATTGAGTAACCTCACGCAGAACGTAGCAAAATAGAATAAGAATTATTTTCAGTCTCTTAGTTTGAGTGTTTTGTTGTGTCCGGACATGTAGCATTTAGCATAGAATTGACAGCAGAGGTTGCTCTTTTTTTTTTTTTTGGTTATTTTTCAGAACACTTCACAACTTCCCCAAGAGAATAGGACAGGTTTTTAGTGTGATATGGCCAAATGGTAGCCGTGTGCTTACCATTAGTTAAATGAAGCTCTGTTGATCTTGAGAATGGTCTGGTAGCCAATAATAATCATTTGATCACAGAACGGCTAGAGTTGGAAGGGACCTTAAAGATAATGTAGTTCCAACCCCCCTGCCACGGGCAGGGACACCTCCCACTAGACCAGGCTGCTCAAAGCCCCATCCAGCCTGGCCTTGAACACTTCCAGGGATGGGGCATCCACAGCTTCTCTGGGCAACCTGTGCCAGTGTCTCACCACCCTCACAGTAAAGAATTTCTTCCTAATATCTAATCTAAATCTACCCTCTTTTAGTTTAAAACCATTACCCCTCGTCCTGTCGTTATGGTCCCTGATAAGAGTCCCTCCCCACCTTTCCTGTAGGCCCCCTTCAGGTACTGGGAGGCTGCTATAAGGTCTCCCCGGAGCCTTCTCTTCTTCAGGCAGAACAACTCCAAATCTCTCAGCCTGTCCTCATAGGAGAGGTGTTCCAGCCCTCTGGTCATCCTCGTGGCTTTGTTGTCTATCTTCCTCTGCTTTGTGTTGGTTTTGGGGTTTTTGGGGGTTATTTTTGTTTGTTTGTTTACAATAAAAATATCAAACTGATCTGTCATCCAAAATGATTTGGCATTTCATGTAAAACCACTTAAATTGCAGGCGTCTTGACAGGCAGAAGGTGCATTTTGCCATCACATAGAATTGTTTGCTATTAAATTTGTGGTAATCCAAGCAGGAAGCACTTAGTCATGGTATTTAAGTAGCTAGTCAGTTATTTAATTTTTTTCATAATCATTGTTCTTACAGTATTTGATGTGCTGCATTGTTAAAAGTTTCTCCTGTGAGAGTAACTAGTTACATTATTATTGCAACTTACATGAAAATGGGGAACACAGTTCCTTAAAGTTTTTAAAGATGATCATGAAAAATGGGATGAAAAAGTTTAAAACTTATCTGTACTTCATATATGCTGCTTGACTGTAAAATTCTATTTTAAGATGTTGAGTTTATTGGCACTTGATTACAGAGAAATAAAACAATGCTAGTAAAATGGTGCCTTTGCTTTTATGTTTTTCAATAAAGGAATATAAGAGCTTGCAAGCTCCACACATTTTTCCAGAAGTATTTGTTTGTTGTTTCATATCTTGTTGAGCTGTTTGCGTGCTTTACCTTCTTAGTCTGTAGATTGGACGTTTATTGAATTAACATGCTCATACACTGTGAGTTACAAATCTAATAACCTCTCATAATCAAATTAAGACTTTGTATAAAAAAAGTGATTCAGCTGATGTTCTCATTGCAAAGAGTTTATCAATATTTGTATTTTTCCCCATTATGTTACTGATGAATTGTCCCTCAGACGTGGCAGCCTAGACATACTTTGTACCAAAAATAGCCTGTCTCTGTGTTTATTTTGCAGAAACTTGGTGGGAGTGAAAACCACGGTGGTTGGTTTTAATATCTATTGATAGAGAGGACACTTCACTGGCTTTGTTATAAACATCTCCCAGGGCATCTAGGTAGCATTAAAAGTAGTAGTGTTTTAGCTCTTCATCTTGCAGATGTTACAATATGTGTGTAATCTC
The DNA here is from genome assembly GCA_013400035.1 of Rynchops niger. NCBI lineage: Eukaryota > Metazoa > Chordata > Aves > Charadriiformes > Laridae > Rynchops > Rynchops niger. The sequence goes on from VXBH01005731.1 coordinate 2,528,400, forward strand.
TTGGCATCTTGTGTTTGGTTATAACAAAATTGATTGGTTCATGTAAAGTTTCCACTATGTTATCTGAAACCAGAAGCAGGCCACTTGTATGTATTTGAAAATATGTTTTCAAAGCAGTAGTAAAAAAAAATAATCATGCATTCTTGCCTTTTCTTTTACCATGGAGGAACATTACATACTAATAGTAAGTACTTCACTTATAACTACATAGAAAGTCTTTTAATTTCTTCTGCATCTACAAAATCAGAGGGTGGGCTGTCTACTGTTTTCATTTCTCTGTGATATTCAGTGCTCTCACTGGAGCTGCAAGGGAATGGAATCTTGTAAAAAATGTTGTAAGCAATTTAAAAGTGAAATTTAGTGGAGTTGTGTGTGTTTAATGTCGTGTGTGTTTATATCTATCTCATGTGGTACCTGTAACCCTGTGTCATCCAAGGCTGGAGTCATAACTTTAAATAAGATGTCTTGGGGAGGGTACTGTGTTAACAGAGTAAATTAAAGTTTTGTTTTAAATCTTCTAAGCCATGAAACTAAGGAAAAGTAGCAAATGTTCACAGGTAGAGAAGTGTATGATGGGTTATGACTAGGAGAACAAAATCTGAGGCAAGTTAATCCTCACATCCTGATTTTCAGTTCTGTTTAGAGTGAATAGGTGCCTTCTGCTTGTTCTGAACTTCAGCAAATTCCAGCTATGCTGAAAGTATGTTAAATAACCATTATGAACATGGGTATTAAACTTTAATGATATTAATAAGTGCTTCTGTGACTTATGGGAGATTGATTCCTTGTGCTTAAGTGTTACGATTTCATTATTGCAAGATTAACTTTTCTGTTAGTTTTATTCACTGAGATAATTCAAAATGAAGTTGTTTGCATTATGAAATAACGCAGCACGAAATATGAAATATGCTGAATCTTGTTCAGGAAGAGAATTGTTGGATACATTTGAGAACATGCGCTTTTCCTCGCTATTTCTCAACATTCATAGGGTAACTGATAAGGGGAAAAAAAAAAATATATGGAATAACTCAAAATGGTGACGGTTGACCAAAGTGACAATTACCACTGGCTTTTTTTGGCTACTCACAGGAGAGGATGGGCAGACTGTGAGATAGGTACATATTCTTTATGCCTGGTCATTTGTGCTCATGGAGTTTGATTATATTGCTGAAAGTTAAATGTACCTGAAGTAGACATGGAAGGGTGGGATTTTTTTAACCACACTAGTAATACAGCCACAACCGTCTAGACTTAAATTTGAGGCTCTGGAAACTATGCAAGAGCTGAATTTATCTTGTCTCTCAGCATCACTGTTAACAGTTCATTAAGCAGCTCTTGAGTTATCCTAGTGCTGTTGAAAACAAAACTGCCTTACTGCTCAACACAAAAACCCCATGAGAACGCATGAAAGGCTTTGTTAGTATTTAACCATCATTCATGAGAATGAGACTTAAAAAGGTAAAAAGGTCATTTTTCGACTAATTGCATTTCCAGTTAAAACAGCTTTGATTGGAATTACAGTGATAGCAAGATGAGGGAGTGAGCTCCTGGCTTACCTACTGTTTGTTGGCATGGTGATGTGCTCACTGAAGAGAGATTCCTTCCTAGTATTGTGGCCAAATTTTATGTTAATCATGCTGCAAAGCTGGCAGTGTCTATTTCCAAGAGTCGATGTGCTTGCAGACAAAAGACTAAAAAATGAATTATGTACTTAAAATGCAAAAGGCTTCTAGGATACTATTTTTGAAAGTATTTAATTCAGACTATCTTTAACTTGAGATGACAAATAAAATGTTACAGGTTAGTTACCGAAATGGCTTAGAGACAGTGATGGTATTTTTGCCCTGGGAGAACTAGTCCCATTTCTTTCAGAACAAGGCAAGCTTAATAGTATGCTTTAATTATACTCCATATTGATGCTTACAGTATCACCCTCTAGAATCCACCCAGACATTGAGGGTTTTTTTTAGGTTAATACACCAGTCTCTTGTGATGAGGATTTGAATCTTTTCCTCCATTCCTCTTTCTTGAAGGGCATAGAGCCCTTTATAACAACACTATGAGCACGATTGTGCTGAGTGTCTGAAATAGGTAACTTTCTCATTTTGTCATCTAACCGTGCATCATGAACCTTTGGAGAAGGCAAGATGAAGTCAGCTGCAGCAAATTGATGGAAGAATACTGTATGTCGTGTGTGAGAGAAGAATGCTGTATTTCTAGGACAGAGCTCAAGAAACCGTAGAATCATTTAGGTTGGAAAAGACCCTTGGGATCATCGAGTCCAACCATCAACCCCACTCTACAACGTTCTCCCCTACGCCCTATTCCCTAACACCACATCTAAACGACTCAAACACATTCAGGGATGGTGACTCCACCGCCTCCCTGGGCAGCCTATTCCAGTGCCTGACCGCTCTTTCTGTGAAGCATTTTTTCCTAATGTCCAGCCTAAACCTACCCTGTTGTGGCTTGAAGCCATTCCCTCTTGTTCTATCGCTAATTACCTGGGAGAAGAGACCAGCACCAACCTCTCTACAGTGTCTTTTCAAGTAGTTGTAGAGAGTGCTGAGGTCTCCCCTCAGCCTCCCCTTCCTCCAACTAAACAGTCCCAGCTCCTTCAATCACTCCTCATAAGGTTTATTTTGCAAGCCCTTCACTAGCTTCGTTGCCCTCCTCTGCACTCGCTCCAGCACCTCGATATCTCTCTTGTATTGAGGTGCCCAGAACTGGACACAATACTCAAGGTGTGGCCTCACCAGTGCTGAGTACAGGGGGACAATCACCTCCCTACTTCTGCTGGTCACACTATTTCTAATACAAGCCAGGATGCCATTGGCTTTCTTGGCCACCTGGGCACACTGCTGGCTCATATTCAGCCGCTTGTCAGTTAGAACCCCCAGGTCCTTTTCTGCCAAGCGGCTCTCCAGCCACACTTCCCCAAGCCTGTGGCAATGCATGGGGTTGTTGTGGCCCAAGTGCAGGACCTGGCACTTGGCCTTGTTGAAGTTCACTCCATTAGCGCTGGCCCATCGATCCAATCTATCCAAGTCTCTCTGTAGGGCCTCCCTATCCTCATGCAGTTGAACACTCCCACTTAACTTGGTGTCATCTGCAAACTTGCTGATGATACACTCTATGTCCTTATCAAGATCATCAATGAAGATGTTAAACAGAAATGGTCCCAACACTGAGCCCTGAGGAACACCACTTATGACCGGCTGCCAGCTGGATTTGATTCCATTGACCCCCACTCTCTGGGACCGTCCATCCAGCCAGTGCTTGATCCAGCAAATCATATGCTCATCCAGGCCATGAGCAGCCAGTTTTTCCATGAGAATTCTATGGGGAATAGTGTCAAATGCTTTTCGGAAGTCTAGGTAGATAATATCCCCAGCCTTTCCCTCATCCAATAATTTGTCATCTTGTCATAGAAGATGAGGTTCGTCAGGCAGGACCTGCCTTTCATAAACCCATGCTGACTAGGCCTGATCCCCTGGTTGTCCTTTATATGACTTGTAATGGCACTCAGGATGATCTGTTCCATGACCTTCCCTGGTACTGAGGTCAGACTGACAGGTCTATGGTTTTCCAGATCCTCCTTTCTGCCTTTCTTGTAGATGGGTGCTACATTTGCTACCCTCCAGTCCGTTGGGACCTCCCCAGTTAGCCATGACTTCAGGTAAATAGTGGAAAGTGGCTTGGCGTGCACATCTGCCAACTCTTTCAGCACTCTTGGATATAACCCATCCGGTCCCGCAGACTTGTGTGCATCAAGTTGGTGTGCATGACTGCATCAGATTTGGTGTTTTATTTAATTGTGGAGAGCATGCTGTTTCCAGGAGGAGGAGCAAATTGTTGTAAATTCCTAACCTTTTTTGCCAGGCAGATTTTGCCTGCCTTAGATCCTGAAGTCTTCTTGTGACAATTTATTAAACCGAAACGTTATTAAATTACACCTCGTGTTACATCTTTTGTAATTGGTTATGATTGAGTTCAAGATACCAAAACAGATTTTTAGGAACAGACAAACTGATGTTGACTGAAATAAAAAAATTGCTGTATACCTCATTCTCAGTTTAACTGTTGGAAAGTGTTTTGTTTTCCTGAGAAGGCTCTTCTGAGGTATTGTAGAACTTCATGATTTGTTTTCTGTCCAAGTGGTAGAAAGTACCTGTGACTTGCAGTTTGCCTTCCACTGGCGAGGAGGGAAAGTCTATGATGTAAAGCCTGAAGAGGGAATCTATTCCTACTACTCCTTGTTGTACCTGAACCCATGCAGTAGTCTTTGCCCAGGGCCTCACAGCAGTGTATGGGTGAATTCTAGAGGGTGGTCGTAAACGTCGGTGGAGGAGCAGAATTAGAGCATCCTGTCAGGGCTTCTGTAGGGGCATTGGTGATGGCGTTCTGCCTCAACAGGCTGCGGAGTCGATTTGCATGCTAGCTACAGCTCTTCTTCATTTTCCTATCTCTTGAGCAAAGTTCTTCAGAAAGCAGCATCACATTTTCTGCAGGACTAGAGATTTGCTTTCAATAAAACAAAAAACCCCACAAAAACCCCTTGCCAAAATACCAAAGAACAAACACCTGCCCTGTCCCAACCCCCAAAAGACTGTGGCGGTGCTGCTTGGTTATACCTATCTTGGTAGTGTGGTCTAACAGAAAGTTGACTAGATATCAGAGGTTACTTTCAAGGAGGTCCATTTTGTGTTGTGTAGTTAACTTGTTAGGATACTCACCTCAATCATTCATATGTTTTACCATAGCTGACCAATGGTAATGTTGTGCGCTAAGCTGGGTAGGCAGCTGAGCCCCACACAGCTGCTCGCTCACTCTCCTCTGGTGGGATGGGGAAGTGAATCTGAACGGTAAAGGTGAGGACTCATGGGTTGAGATAAAGACAGCTTAGTAGGGAAAACAAAAGCTGTGTGCGCAAGCAAAGCAAAATAAGGAATTCATTCACTACTTCCCATCAGCAGGCAGGTGTTCAGCCGTCTTCAGGACAGCAGGGCTCCATCACACCTAACCTAAGTTACTTGGGAAGACAAACACCATAACCCCAAATGTCCACCTTCCTCCTCCTTCTCCTAGATTTTATTGCTGAGCACAGTGTCATGTGGAACAGGATGTCTCTTTGGTCAGTTGGGGTCAGCTGTCCTGGCTGTGTCCCCACTCAGCTTCTTGTGCACCCCAAGCCCTCTGGCAGGGCAGTGTGAGAAGCAGAAAAGGCCTTGCTTGACCTTGTGCAAGCACTGCTCAGTAATAGCTAAAATATTGTTGTGTTATCAACACTGATTTGGTCACAAATCCAAAACATAGCCTCATGGGAGCTACTATGGAGAAAATTAACTTAATCCCAGCCAAAACCAGTACATGTAAGGAAAATCCTAATCCATTGCATGAAAGGTTTACATGATTGCCTCTTAAACTTCATAGAAGTTAACATTGTTGTGGTTTCGAGTTCTTTGTATCTTTCCAATAACTTAGAATATTTTATTAACATAGTTACTGCTTGTTGTGTAGTAGTACTTTATTTAAGCAGGATGAGAATCAGCTAAACTCAACCTTAGACACTACAGCTTTTTTTCACTGATGACTGTTAAACCTAATAGCAAGGCTGTAGGTCAACAATTTCTTACGTTATGGCTTCAGTTATTTGTTTTAAATGAAGGCAGGAGAAGTCTACAGTAGGAAGGGTTGTGACAGCTGATTGGAGTAGAACAGCTTGTCAACAAAAGGGTATTTTGCTATTCTATATTAATTTCTTTCCAGGTTATCTCCAGATATTGTAATATGCTAGTGTGGCAGTAAGATCAGAATATGCTGTCCTGAAGGAAGAAGTAGTCCTTCTTTCCCCCATCGCTTCTACTGTCTCTTCTCACTCCTTGTTCTTGTCTGACCTGCCTTTAGTAGTCCTAACCTATTTCAGTGTCCCTTTCAGCTGAAGGGGGAGAAAGTCAGGAATGGTACCTGTTAAGCCACTTGAACAAGCACTCGTCATGCCACACTGCTGATCTAGACTGGGACTTGGAGGATAGCGTGCCTTGAGATTGGACAGATTTAGAACCTTATCAGTTTTCCAGGCAGTTATGTGTGTCTGTGTATCTTGTCTAGCTGGTTGCATATTTTTAAGTCTTTGTAGACCAAACCTCTTCTTTCCCCCTGGCTCCCAAATGATTGAAAACAAAGCTTTGTCATTGAAATTATTCACGACTGCTGCTTTTTCACTTGGTCTGAGAAACCAAATTTTATAAGCTTGTTGCCAGTTGGTGTGTTCTGCACACAATAGTCTTTTGTTCTGGTCCTCTAATGTTTGGAAAGGTTATGCGTATGGCAGCAATTTCTAGCATTTTTCATAACTTCTAGTGCAACTTTCCTAAGAAGTTCAAAACAACATGGTCTAAGTAGGTTGTTATGTCTAGTACGTCTTTTTTAATAGTGTCCAACTAATTTACGCGCTTTAAGCCTGTGATAGGCTTGAGGCATTCTTGAGCTTTGCTGATTTGAGTTATTTGAGGCTTCACTATGGGAGCGCTGTCCAGATTGAGGATCCATTCAAATACATGAAAGAAAAAGTAAGAATGATAACTACCCTGGAAAAAAGGTCTCGGCATCAGTTACGCAAGCTGATCAAGTGGAGCAAAGGAGCCTTATATTGTCTAAGGCTGTCTCTTCTGCAGAAAGTAGAACACAGAAGCAGCACAAGCAAAACTTACTTAAATTCCGATTTTGAGAGGCTGTTAACATTCTGCTCTAGCAGAAATTGGATGTCACGAGGCATTGATCTTGATTTCAAGGTTTGCCCACACATCAGTCTCCTCCTTGAGACGTGAGAAATCCCTGTGGGTTGTACAGACATTGAAATGTAATCTTTACATGCTTTCTGTATTTCTTTTATTGCTACTAAAAATACTTGGTAAAACAGTGTAAGCATCAAGACAAATATTATTTAATGTTGGAGTCAATCCTGCATTAGATGCCTATGTGATGTTTATGCTTGCTGATTTGTTTCAACTTTCAAAATGTATACAGAATTATTTACAAATTAAAGTAGCTCACAATTTAATAGTCATCTTTAATGAAAGAATTAATTTCATATTAAAGTATAGAATTTTGAAGTGGCGTAAAAAAGTAGATGGTACTAATTTACATTAGTCAAATTGCTCTTTGTTATCTGAGAAGATAAATGGTAAGTGTTTGACCTCTGTTAGTGTTTGTAATTGATCTGATGATGTTACCAGAATTTTAGGAAGATGCTGTCAAATTAGTTGGCTGAGCTCTTTTGGTCTTCAAGAGATGGAAAGGAAGGAGAACAGAGGTGGGAGAAGCAAATGTAGTGGAGTCCCTGGGAAGAGAAAAGTTTTAGTTATACTTAGTTTAATTCTTATTTATATTTTGCCTTGTTTTACTGTATAGTTTGCTGTGGAGACAAGTTTACTGTAAAATCTTGAATTGGTTAATATAACTTCTGCCAGTGGAAGCTTCTTGTTGCAAGAGATCTGTAATCATATAGAAACAGAAAGTAAAATTTCTGCTTCATTTCTCTTCTGTTGAAGCTTTTATATTGTGACCATAAGCATGGTGTTTGCCAGATGCGTTTTTATCCAAGGTAACAACTTTGAAAAATCTTGTTTTCTTCTTCAAGGTATGGAATATACGAACGATGTAGAGAGCTGGTGGAAGCAGGTTATGATGTACGACAACCAGACAAAGAAAATGTAACACTTCTCCACTGGGCTGCAATCAACAACAGGATAGATCTGGTGAAGTATGTATTACGCTTTAAGTTAAAAATAAACTGGTCACGTCCTTAAAAACGTTGATTTCTCTTTTTAAGGTGTAAATAGTCTTAACTTTCTTAAAAATGCAATTTTTAGTTTTGAAATTTGGGGGTGGGGGGAGTAGTCAAAAGACCTAATTTGCATTTTGGCAGCAAAGTTTTAATGACACAAACAGAAATAAAACCTATGAGCAGTCCAGAAGTCAAGCTCACACACTTCTCAGATGAGATAAACATGTGGAACAGCTGTTCAGCTGCATGTGCAGTTTCTTTGTATTGTGGTATACTTGTTGAAATAGCAAATTTCTTTTTCAAAGAGGTGAAATTTGATGCTAGATAGTAGTGAATATTTTTCAATAAGCAAGATTAATGTCATGCAAGGGGCAATTTCCACTTCAGTCAGCATTTCAAGAAGTTCTAACTTAAATAACTTCTTTGCATTTTAAAAACACAGCCGTTACAACAGGTAACATTGCAGCAACTGCCCTTTCAAATAATAACAATCTTTAATAGTGGAGCTATGGGATTTGCGGTATTTTTTTTGCTTTTCAGTTTATAAACTCTGGAACGTAATACTTGAGACTGTATGTAAAAACTCACTATCTTTCAGAACACAGAGAGTTTAAATTCTGAAAGGATAATTCTTAGTACTTGCTGCTTTACAAGTCATGAGTGTATATACAGTATGTTTGGGTATTTTTCTCTACCAGTAAAAAAAATATGAATTAAGTACGTGCAATTAAATCTTTATACACAAAATATTAAGATCCTCCTTTGCATTCAACGACTTGGGCGATGTGGCTAGAGGACTTGCCAGTGAAGACTGAGGCAGAAAGGTCATTGAGTAGCTCAGTCTTGTCCGTATCCCAGGTGACCAGGTCTCCTGTTTCCTTCTGGAGAGGGCCTGTGTTTTCCCTGGTCTCCTTTTGTCACTGACATACTTCCCCACCAGCCCCTCCTTGTTTGTGAGAACACGGTCCAGCATGGCACCTCTCCTCATTGCCTCCTTTATCACTAGCAGAAGGAAGTTATCATCAAAGCAGTCCAGGAACTTCCTGGATTGCTTACGCCCTGCTGTGTTGTCACTCCAACAGATATCAGCGTGGTTGAAAATAAAGACAGGTAAATAGATAAAGATTTACATCGGATGAGAAGGACCTTGGAGTTGAACCAACAATGCAGCCTTGCAGCAGAAAAAATTACTGGTATACTGGGCCTCATTAAGAAAAATTTTGGCAGCATTTTGAGGGAGGTGATCTTTCCTCTTTACTCAACTGTTGAAGCTGAACATCTGTGTGAAGTTGTGGGTTCCCCTTTGCAAGAAAGATACAGGCTTACTGGGGTGAGTCCAGTACAGGGACATAAAGATGATGAAGGGACTGAAACATCTGACGTGAGGTGAGGCTGCAAGAGCTTGGACTTCTTAGCCTAGAGAAGAGAAGGCTTACCTCGTCAGTGTTTATAAGATCCTCAAGGAGTATCTTATCAATGTACATAAGCACCTGGGATACCTGGTGATATCATACCTGAAATCTTATCAACGTATATAAATACCTGATGGGAGTAAAGGGCAGAGCCAGACTTTTCTCAGTGCTGCCCAGGTGGAAGGTAAGAGGCAGAGGGCATAAATTAAAACACATATGAAATTCTGTCTGAACATCAGGAAACACTTTCTTTACTGTGCAGGTGACTGAGCATTGGCATGGGTTGCCCAGAGAGGTTGTGAACTCTCCATGCTTAGAGACATTTGGAACCCAACTGGACATGATCCTAGACAACATGATGTAGATTCTTTGATCAGGGATGGTTAGATGAGATGGTCTCCAAAGGTCAATTCCAAACGAAAAGATTGTGTGAAGTAATTCAGTGTTTCTGAAATAATTTTAAAAAATTATATGCAATAGATAGCACAACAGGTTTTTTGTCTTTATTATGGGTAGAAGCTTATCATGGTAACCATAATTCTCATTTTAGTGTCTTCCTTTTATTATAAGATAGGTAACCACTGTGCTTTCTAGCATGCTGAAAGAGAGCCTCTTGCAAAAGTGATGCAGGACCCTGGTTTACGTTTTAGATCCTGATGTTTTCTTCCTTTGCGTTTCATTTTCTTTATAACTTGCTGTGAAATAACCGATATGTGTAAAATTTTTCCAATAGCTTTTTTTCTTTAAGAAAAGTACAGCATTTAAAAGCAGTTGTTATGTTTTGGGCTTGCTTTTTTTTATCCATCTTCAATCCATAATGGATTACGTGCAATGAATTGTTCATCTTATTTGAGCTGTTGGAAGACACATTTGTATTACAGATATTCTATCTCATTTGATATGTCTTTATAAGGTCTGAAAAGTGAATGGCATTCAGACAACTACCATAATTCAAAACCACCAACATGACATGAGGCATTTGAAAAAATAGGCCTATGTTGTGCATAGTGTTTCTGTATTAATTTACATATAGTTTCTGTATTAGCTTCGCAGTGCAGTGAATTGTACTTGCATGGTTGTCACGTCCCGCTCTCAGGAAAGAGGTGGGAGTGAGTGACTCAGATTTGTAAATTCCCAATGGCACGGACTAAGGTGAGATAAATCTCCAGGTCCATGTACAAACATTTATTAGTTTCCCCAAATGACTAGTATAGGTCTTACCAAGTCCACAATAATCAGTTAGGTATGTAACAAATTATGGCAAATGGTGAGGTATGCATTGTGTTACTTAACAACAGGTATACAACAACTTATGGAAAGCAGTACTTAAAGTCGTTACTTAACTCTAGCCGTTACTTAACATCTCGAAGAGAAAAGAGAAACCAAGGGACAGAGAAAGGAAAAGACAGAGAAAAAGACAGAGATAAAGAGGTCACTGGTCCTGGTTCCAGTGTCTTTTTCAGGGAATCTTCCCAGGCATAATCTTCTTTTTTCTGGAAAAATTTTCCCAGGTATGGTCTTCTTTCTTGGTAAGAATCTTTGCAGGCACGATCTTCTTTTGTTTCTTCTTTTTTCCCTCTTTTATGTTTGTTGAATTAGCGTGGTCCACCCCCCTTGCCAAGGACAGCCTTGTCTTAGGTTTCTCCCTTCTCCCAAGTGACATGTAGCATGATTTGGGTGGAGAGACAAGTGCCGTATGTGTCATATATGTTTAGCATGATCTCTATAATCTTCATTAGCATATGCAGGGTGTGTGCGTTCATGTGCATTTTGCAGATAATGAAGCAAAGGTCACTCATCGGACACAATGGCCTTGAGAACTGAGAACTAGCAAGCTCACCATGTGAGTGGCAGAACTATCTTGTCTTCACAAAATGGTTCTCCCACACTTTCAGGTGCCAGAAGTGTTAGCCTTATCAGTTCTTCGAAAGCCAGGCCTGCATTATTTATTTCCTTGAGAGTGTTTGGGGCATTCCATTGAAGGCTTGGAGGGCCTTCTGCCCCTCGTCAGGTAATTTACAGTCTGTTTCTTAGAGTGGTACTTGGTTATGACTTAATGCTTTAGTTCACTAGCATTTTATGTATTCTACAGCTTTTTCTTTAAAACAAACAAACAACCCAAAGCAAACAAACAAAAAACCCTGCCCAAAAAAATTTGTTTGGGGACCTTCTGTCATTCAGGGAGTAAAATCGGACCAAATTTTAAATTCCCCATTAGTCCTCTTTTGAAGCTAAATTTGTGAAAGAAGTACTTTAACATATGGGTATTTCATGTTGTATTTGACCTTTTATTTCCCCTCCAAGCATGTTGCTAACAATTTCCTGCTATAGAAATTATGTTGGACATAGAGGTGGTTCAAAATCAAAATGTCAGATTCAGATAGGTGGAAGTCTGTGCTTAAATCTCTATCTGCAATTACATGTTAGGGAGGTTGCTCCATGTACATTTGAGTGCTGGAAACTTGTTCTCAGAATTTTAATTCAACATAACCTTACTTGTACCAGCCGTATCTCTTTCAAGTTATTTTAGTATGAGCCCTGACAATTGAATGTTCTTAAATCTAACGTCTGATATTTTTTCCTCAACAAAATGTCAAAGCTCTTGTCTCTTCTTGATGCATCTCTGCCACTGTGACATACAGCATTGCATTTTCTTCCTGCTGTTTACTAGAGTGCATTTGACTACTAATATGTTTAACTGCATATAAAATTCATTGCTCTTGATGCAGTTCTTATGCTCCAAGTTCCTCTGTCTTTAGGGGGTGTTGATTTATTTTAGTTTATATCACCCAGCATAGCATGTGCTCTGTCACTCTCTCTTTTGTGAGACACTAGATTATTCTATTTCCTTAGAATGAAATTATTCTGTTTTTCTTTTTGTTTGATCCTATCACGTCTTTCCCCAAGTCTCCAGTATTTGAGCCCATTATGTGCAATGGATAATTGCATTAAACATGTTGGCTAGTGAACTTGGTATCACAGAGATAGAGTTGAAGTGTAAGTGGTCTGCTTAAGGGACATGGTGTAGTGGCAGACTTGGCAGTGCTAGGTTAATGATTGAACTTAATGATTGTAAAGGTCTTTTCCAAACTAAATGATTCTGTGATTCTGTCTCAGCGTCTTGCTTACTGGATATTGATTTTATAAGGTCTTCCCAGTGAAGTAGCTTAGCTCATCTGTGGAGAGTGCAGGCTTCGAATTAGACTTTTCTTGGTTTTAGTTATTTCCTCATCCTGTCTACAGTGAGACTTCAGATTCAGTGTAGGTACCGGTGAAGCCCATTGATGTTTTACAAGGAAAACTACAGAACCTTTTCTCCTTTCTGTAGGATTAGGGAGAAGTGTTAGACATCCACAATGTAATTCTGATTGCATTTCTCCAGACAAGGATTTCTCTTCCACTTTCCCTCCTTCTAGCAACTGTGACTGTGTACAGTTTGATTCCACAAGCACTGAATTCAAGCTGGGGCAGTTTTCAAATGCCTGGCAAAGACTTAGTGATCCTAATGTGGAGATCAGTTGGAAGTATTTTCTTCTTAAGGCGAGCTCTTATCAGATCTGCTCGCTTTGAATGTAAGTAGATTGCTTAAATAGGACTTGCACACCGGGCATTTTCTAGCATGGAAGCTTAGATGACTCACCGAGAGTAGAATCTCACCAAGCTCAAAATTGCTTCTGCAAGATCTACCTAGGCAAGGAGATTAAGTTCTCAGTCTGGTTTTGCAGAAAAATCTCACCATTTCTGTGTACTGAAACCAAAATGCAGTGATAAATCTCAACTTAGTCTAAGAATACCCTTAAGGAAACATAAAATGTTATTCCAATGTGCCATCTGGCAGGAGATTGCTGCCTTGTCTTTTCCCAGTTGTCAAACTGCAAGTTCTTCCTTCTAAATAAAACGTACTAACCAGTAAGCAGTTCTGCTGCTCAGTAGAATCTGAACATATTTTGTGTTTATGTGGGGACCACTATTTGAATGAAGACAATCTGTTTAATGTTCACCTCCCCATGAGTGGCTGTCACATCAGCGAGATGGATCCAGGCTTTGACTGTGAATTTTTCTGTGCTGTCTTTTATCTAGACAGCTCCTCCCCAAGGTGGACTATGTAGCTTCTCAGTGTCTTTTTCAAATTTATTCTTTGGTAGTTGAGACTTCGCTTCACAATAACAAAATTACATTGTCCCTCTACCTTATATACACCTCGTCTTTTCACCTACATGGGACCAAGATTTCAAAAAATCTTTGGTTATTCTCATGGAAAAATCCAAAAGCTTAACTTCAGCAGAGAGATGTTGCAGTTTTATTCTTTTCGTGTTGGAGAACAGTGGGGTGGACTGTCCCGTGTCAATCAGAGCAGATCTTGTTTGTCATACAAACTCTGGTTTGTCATACAGACTCTGGCAAGTCTGCTGAAGTACTTCATTGTGTCTCGTGACTCTAAAGCAACTGTATAAAGGGACTTTTCCTTTAGGTGTTTTTAGCGTGGACATGGTTAGCTAATGCGTTTTTCAGTTTCTGTTCCTAAAGGTAACTTTTGGGTTGTTTTTGAAGTTTCAGTCTGTGAATCAGTAAGCACTAAAGAAAAAGAAGGTGGTTACTTAGAGTAATGTTTTTCAAATCGTTTTGTTCGTTGGCCTTCTTGCCATGTCTTGAAACACTTAGAGGAAATTGCGATGCCAAAATCCCAATGCTGAGGATTTGAAGGACGGTTTGTGTGGGTGGGAGAGCACCATTCATATATACCGACAGGTATTTTGAAAATGACAGTCCTGCAGGTACAGGTACTTGAAATATGCAAGCATTTAGGAATCTATAGCTAGATAGTGCTTGTCCTGGTTTAAGGACAACAAATGACAATAATTTTCAACGGTCTGTTAATAATAACCTTTTTTTTTCCCAGTGGCTTATACAGTAATGAATGAAGAACTAGAAGCCTTTTGGGAAGGCCTCTTTCTTAAAAACCATTAATTTCTTTGTAAGGTGTGCATTTGCTTGCACAAAGGAAAAGTCATGTTGCCAGTTCAGTGTCCCATATAAAACAGCAAGGAAAACAGCTCACAGAAACAGTACAAATGACTATGAATATGAATTGCTGCAGTTAAATATAGGTAACTTGTTTTGTTCCAACAGATAGCACATCTTTTTATAAATGTTCTTGAGGGAAAAATAATTTCTAGACCATCATTTAGAAGTATTTTTTAAATACTCAGATGTTTTTGTCCTTTGATTAATAGCAATTGACAAGTATGTAAACATCTTAGTACTTGGCTAAACATGTTACTTAGGCGTGAGCTCTTGGAACAATGACTTCAGCAGGAGCATTCCAGTGAAGATACGTGCTCCAAGTTGAATTGTATACAATTTTGCCATTTTAGCCAAAATTCTCTAAATATGCTAGTCTTCTAGCAGCATATTTTTTACCATTAATTCAGAATTCTTTTTAATGCAGCAACCCCTAAATATTTTAGAAGAATCCATTTTATAAAATACTTTTGTGTTAGGACAGCTTGTACTAATATATACAGAGCAATTATTCTGTTTTACCTTAGAACCAAAGTAGGAAATAGCAGCATGTTTAAAACACAGTAGGAAGCATCCCCATTCTCCCAAGCCACATCAAAAAGGCAAAAAATTGAATATATATGTATGACCTCTTAAAAGGAGGGTTATATGAAGGCAAGGAAAGGTTCTGATCTTCTGTTACTGTTTCATATAACATCAGACATGTTTACTGTATGTCCTTTATGTTTAACCAAGACAAGCAATAATGTTTACTATTCTTGTTATTCCAGATACTATATATCAAAAGGTGCTATCGTTGATCAGCTTGGAGGAGATTTAAATTCTACCCCACTTCACTGGGCGACAAGGTGGGGAAAAGTCTTCTGGAATTTTCTTTTCCTGTGTTTTTTCTTAACTTGGAATCTGCTACTTACTGATTTATGAAATTCCTGTATTTTCTGGGAATACTTTGCAAGAATTAATTCAGTCATTGATAACTGGGCACTCTGTGAATGTGGCATGTTTGAGCTACAGGAGCTTTCAGCATATAATTCAGATTTTGTCTTATCTCTTTCTGATGTAGGGGAAGATAATTCCTATGACAGGAAAAAGAGTAAAGTAAAATTAGAGCCTATAGTCACGTTGGTTTACTCTTACTTTGAAGATCTTACTTTTGTCAGTCTTCCAAAGTTCAGCAACACTTGTGCAGATGGGGCTAGGGATGTTTTTGTGTGATGTTGTCCTTGCAGTGTTCTATTTCGTGTTTGGATTGTTTCTTAAGATCCATTTAAAATCAGATTTATGATGTAGAAGATAGTCTGAGAATGGTGAATGGCTGGGAAAGTTGAAGACAGCCTTCGAGTAGCAGCTGCTTCTTCAGACAACCGCCTAGAAATAGGCAGGAAAGGAACACTGTCCATATTAATATTTTTAACTGTAGACTGCAAAAGGAGGCTTACAAAATTAGCTTTTAGAACATTTAATGTATTAAAATAATTTGTTTACTCAGGATGAGGACTTGCTTGCTGGCCTCCACTGAAGATTTTAGCTTTTTGTTACAAATCATATTCTGCTCTACATTAATAGCGCAAAAACTTGATTAAATTTCCTGATGTTTGTAGCTGTAATCTGTTGTTTTGTAAAGCAGTCTCCAAAGCTGCTTCTGACATTGAAAAAGGCTTTTTGCTCATGTCAGAAAGTGCGTGCTGCCAGTTAGGCACCATATCAACAAGGATATGCCTATGCTCATTTCACCAAAAAGATGCTTAAGCTTTTAATGTGGTGTGGGGGAAGCATAAGCCTTCAGTTTTTCTTTTTCTTTTTTCTTCCTATTTGTATTTCACTACTGTTTTAATAGTAGAAAGATAAACCATATGCCCCACAAAAAGTGAGAGTATATAGCCAGTTTGATATCTCTTAAAATAGCAGGTTTCATATGTGGATTAGAAGAAGCCACAGCAGACTAGATTTCTAAACTAACAACTTGGATTTTTTTTGTTGACTGGCCTTTTGGTATACAACACACTTAAGCCAGTTTCATGTGGTGCATGCATTGACTGCATAGAATTTGCTCATGTGAAGGAGTTTGCTTACTCAGTTGCAGAATGAGATTGTGACAATTGTTGTTTTGAAAGTATGAGTCAAAGTGCGGAAGCTCTGGTAGTGTAATTAACTGCTAAACATATTTGTTGTATTC
Organism: Rynchops niger; assembly: GCA_013400035.1. Lineage (NCBI taxonomy): Eukaryota > Metazoa > Chordata > Aves > Charadriiformes > Laridae > Rynchops > Rynchops niger. The sequence goes on from VXBH01005731.1 coordinate 2,544,799, forward strand.
AGATATTCAAATTTTAATAGCTTTTTCTGTATATAGTTATTCAGTTGTTTGGTTTTTGTCTTTTGTTGCATTTAGACAGGGTCACTTATCCATGGTTGTACAGCTGATGAAATATGGGGCAGATCCGTCGCTAATTGATGGAGAAGGATGTAGCTGTATTCATTTGGCTGCCCAGTTTGGACACACTTCAATTGTTGCTTACCTGATAGCAAAAGGACAGGTAAATTTTAAGTAATATAATATTTGATTAGATTCCACTCAAAATTAGAATAGGAAAACAATTGAAATGTATACCTATCATTCAGGGAATGCAAAATATTTGCCTGACTAAACATAAAGGACATCGAATTATTTTTATTGTGGACTACAGTACTGATGTGCCACCCACTACCTTAATTTCCTCTAACAGTGGTCTGAGTACTTTGGCTTTAATTCATACCTGTCTAGTGTGGTATGTGGAAATTCTAGCATTTATTTTTTTTACCATTCGTTATTTCTAGTGAAATTATCTTTAAATGTTAACAGTGTCAATGATAGTAAATATGTTAGAATTCTTCACAGAATTATCAGTTTATACGTGGGTAAAGAATCTAATGAGAGAGTTGTCACAGGTCTTCTCTTTTTTTACACCTCAGTCCACAACTTTTATTTATTGCAGTTACTGCATGCATGTGTAAATAATAAAAAAACCAAACCCAAAATAACACAAAACCTTCTTGCTAGCTTCTTGTATTACTGCTAGATCTGTAACGTGTGTAAATAGCATGTGTATTCGTTACTGTTCTCAGTATCTCCCATCCTTCAGTCTATATGTTCAAAACCACGTTCAACTTTTTGCTGCTCACCCTATATTATAATTTGTAGATTTACTCACCTGCGGATACATGCCTGAAGCACAAATTTGATTTACTTTGTAAACCATGTAGAAATGTCAAAGCATTCCTCTCTTTTTACAGTCTTGCTAATGCTGTTCACACTTCCGTATTCTGCTTATTCTTTTAAATAGAAAAAAAAGATAACGATCCAATGAGTCGAGTAGAATATGACTATGAAATCCATGGGTTTGGTCTGTGTAAAACAAATACTAAATTTGAAGCAGAAAATGATGTTGCCTATATGTGTGAAAAACTAAACTATTGTTTATTTGTATCGGAGAACTGTTTGGTAATACAGTATTTAGTGTATGATAGAGAGTAAGCTAGGCACAAGAAGAGGCTAATCATATATAAACACTCTTTTGTAAGAGGTATTGATTGGAGAGAAATGCTTTTTCATCAGGAACAAGTTTTGTATTTTGTTCACAAATTATGTATAATTGTATGTGGGTTTTTTGTTACCAGAAAAATCTTGCAGATGTTATACAAGTGGGAACTTGTTTAAAACATAACATTAATGAAGTATAAATGGCCTTTAAAGTGTTCTACTGTGATTATGAAATCTCCCAGTAAATATTTGTTTGTCCTCTTGTTTTTATATAGACCTGTCCTATTTATCTAAGCACATAATACGTCAGTCCAAAAGAAACTGTTTGTCTTTACATGTGTACATACATAAAAACACAAAACTTGCTTTAAAATTTAAAACCTATTATCTTGGAAACAGCACTCCTGATCAATAGCTTTTAAAAGGATGATTCATATTAAATCCCCCAAATATTATCAACAATGATTTTGGTCTCCTTTGCATGCTGTAAGTTTATATTAATTTTAACAGTAATTTTTGGAAGCACTTCAAAAAGTTCAACTTAAAAATTGTGTATTGATTTGTATGTTTAAAATATGGTAACATCAATAGCATTGTATTAACAATCCCTAAACTTATAGTTTTCTAGCTATACTACATATATATAGAAACTACACGTTTTTTTTAGAAGCTATGGGAAATACATGATTCCTTTTTATTTTATATATGAGCTCATTAATCCTTTCTTTTTTTTTCCACCTCCTTTGTGATGCTGTGATTTAGGTTTGGGTACTTGAACTGCTTTTGCTATATACTACTTGCAAATTTTTTTTGCCTTTTGTCTTTACAGAGACCAGTTTTTTTATATTCAAAGAGTAGGCTTGCCCTTGTTCTGAACCTAATTGTGGTACCTATGTGGTAAATGACAACTAAATAAATGTCAAAATAAAGGTCAGCATAGGCTGTTGTGCTTTGTTAGTTCTGATCCTGATGCCTTTGTGGACCTGCATGATCAGAGGAGAGCCAGCTTTCGTAACTGTGTAGAGAACTGGCAGGTAGATTAAGAGGTTGCTCCTAATTGCTTCTCATCCCATATTGAGAGCTGGAACCCAGCTTCACTGTTGCTGCTTCACTCTCTTCCTGGGCTGCGGCAGCCAGTGGTAGAATTCCCAATCTGAGGCTCAAGTCCAGTCCTGTGGTTTCTGGAGCATAGTGTACACTTGTTCAGGTGCCCTCTGGTCTAGGTTGGAGGTGAACCTGCCAGCGAGTACTACTCAGCTGAGAGGCACCAGTGGCTGATAGCAATTGCTTTCTATTTAGTCACGTCTGTTACTGAATTTTGAGAGACTAATACCTGACTATCATAATTTGCTCATGTTGTTTGTGTCAGTAGGTTGCCTGAGTCAAAATCAAGCCTGGGGCAAGTACATGATATAAATATAATCAGATAGCAAGTAACAGAATCTGTTTCACAGTTCAAGTTTAGGTAAAATCATTATTTAAAAAAAAATGCAAGAAAGAAAAACTGAAAAAAGCTTGAAGGCACTTAAAAATGTTCAGAATTGATGCTTGTGCTACTTGACTGCTTCACACTGGGCTTACAGTACTTAAAATGCCAAAGGCATATCAGGGCCTATCCTACGCAAACATGTCACCCTGGAATAAGTTAATGCATGGATGCGGTGTGTTGGATGGTTGAATAAAATGTGTTCTCATCCTGTGGCATGTGTAAGATAACTTTCCTCAGTCACAGATAATGAGTGACTATAAAGTTGCTAGTATGGTAAAATCATGTCGTAAGAAATCTTCTGGAGCTAAAATTATAGTTTAACTATTTCATACTCATAGTTTAACTATCAGTCACATATTCACCAAGTATATATTTTTTTATTCTCAGAGTTGCAATTTTATGTGTTAACTACTGTACCGAGCTACATAAGGTCTTCTTCTGAGCTATGGGCTAGGAGTAGTTGGCATCTAGGTTGGGAGATGCCAGTGTGGTGCCAACAGGCTTGGTTACTTTGGTGCTGCAGTCCACGAGCTGTGCTCCCAAGCACCGTTACCACTGCTGGCACTGAAGATCGTTCTCTCCACTGGGCTCAGGCCAGTGTGAGACACCAAACCAAGTATTTATTCTCTAGACCCAATCTACAGCCCATTACTTACAGGATTAGAAGTCCAGTCCTGTTTCTTTCGTGTGATTGTCAAAACTGACTCTGCGTGTGATGGACTAGAGGATTCAGAACAGAGCTTTTGTTGTTTGAAAGAACCACGTGCGTTCAGTTCTGTGTGTTACCTGGCTTGATGAGCTGCCTGTCGGTCTACACTCACTTCATTCCACAAGAATCCTACAAAATCTCTGCTTCTAGTGAATAACTAGCACGTCTCTCCTAAATTGGGAAATGTTTTAGCCTTACATCTCCCTTCCTGATAAATCTTCTTTACTATATGCTTTTTAATATGTCATCTCTTTAGATGACTGTTTCCCTTTCTCTGGGCAACAGTCCATGTGAAAAAGATCCTTTCCTTATGGCGAATAGGATTCTGGACAAGGACATGATGGGTCTTTACATGAAGGTCTGAATTTGAGAAATAACTAGTAATGGTTCTAAAGAGGATTAAATTCCTGGTCCCTTTCTGTGCAATTTAATGTACTTCTAAGTGGAATCTCTTGATGCTTTTTGTGCTTTTGAAAAGGTCGTGCTGTACCACAGGACTGGTTTGACTGTTGCTTGTTAAATGTCCTGGTAAGCCTAAATGCTGCTTTGTTCTCTAGCTGCTATTCAGAATCCTAACTCATCAGCTATATTGCTTTCAGAATGTAGTGTTAAGCAGCAGAATAGTTGCTGCAGCTCCTTTTCTTGCAGGAAGCTCTTTCTCCCCTATGTTTTTACCTCTCCAAAAGCTTATAGAATCATAGAATTGC
>VXBH01005732.1:7033-86466 GCA_013400035.1 Rynchops niger
GGGGGGGGCGAAATACATTTATTTTCAGTTGCAGTAATACAGAGTGGAAAGAAAAAAAAATGAAAAATAACCAAACAAAATTAAACCAATCTTACAGGAATTATGAAAAACTATAAAAGCTAGTTATGCTTTTTAACTAGCACTTCAGTATCACGTACGCAAAAGTTTCAAATTGAAATTAAATAGCGGATAATGATGTAGCAGTGTGGATGCAACCCAAGCTCGCAACAGCTGATGGACAGGTAGGGAAGCTCCATAAAATCATTGAGTTGTCTAGGTTGGAAGGGACCTTTCAGATCACCTAGTCCAACCATCAACCTAACTCTGACAAAAACCATCACTAAACCACATCTTTAAGCACTACGTCTACCCGTCTTTTAAATACCTCCAGGGATGGTGCCTCAACCACGTCCCTGGGCAGCCTGTTCCAATGCTTAAAAACCCTTTCAGTGTAAAAATTTCTCATAATATACAGTCTAAACCTCCCCTGGTGCAACTTGAGGCCATTTCCTCTTGTCCTATTGCCTGTTACTTGGGAGGAGTGACCGACCCCCTGCAAGGACCCAATCTGTTAATTGTGATCTGAGCCCACATCCACAACCAGCACAAAACCACAGAGGAGAAACACAGGAGATCTCCCATTAACTCTCATATAAAAGACATGAGATGAAATAATTTACCCAGGGAAAAGGTGACAAGGTATTAAGTTGTACTCAGCCGGGGAGTGCTTAAAGTGGCAACTTACCCTCAGGTTTGAAGAGGCACGGGACTGCTTTCCACTCCTTATCCTGAAACCATGCCAAGCACAGAAAGACGTGCAAAATGCATGACAGCAGAGAAAGAAGCAGCAGGAGGGAAACCTTGCCCACAGCTGACTTTTTGCTTTGAAATTCTTGCTCAGTTGTGCTTTCTGCTCTGAAGCTCCAGGAGGGATTTCTCTGGGTTTTCTTTTGTTTTGAACTTTCTGTGCAAGATCACTTATTCGCATATGACTATAAAGGCATCTGGTGGAAGAATAATGTAACAAGTAGATAATACAGCTTCGGTACGGCAGAGCTCAGGCAATGAAGTGCACAAAGAAGATTTTACAATTCTCTACAAATTATTCTGAAGGTGGCATTCTCTTTGGCTACTACCCCACTGTATGAAGAATAGATACTCAGGCTTAGTTTGTTTGCTTTGGAAAATATTTTTCCATCTTTGTCTTGTATTTTTCAAGGGACTTACTTTTTCAGATATTTAATTTGTGCGTCTGTACTTCTTATTTGAAGTTTAAGAGAAAGTTGCTCCCATATGCTCGCTAAATACAAGTTCCTGCTTATAAGAAAAATCCCCCTAGAGAAACAAGTTTGTATTGGTTTGAAGAAGATTTAGCAAACAGTAAGATACGTGAAAAAAAAAATGTTAACAGCAAGGACATTCCACCTGCTTGTTGGGGTAAGCCGTAACATCCTCGCTCCTGGAGCAAAAGGCCACATATCACACTATCATACCATCAGACGCATGTGCACATCATTGTGCTACCAGACTTGCACTTGATGCCTGTCTACAGAGACCCATATCTGGGCTCCCTGCAAAAGCTAATGTTAGGGACAACATTAAAAATTCCAACTATACCTGGCCCCAAGACACAGGATAGTGCCTTAGCGACCTCTGCTAGAGACTGACAAAATGAGCCATTTACTGAAAAATAACATGGCAGAAAATGATGTTAACATTTCAGAGAAAACAGTGTAAAAATCGAGTAGCCAATGCTAATATCAACTTTCATTTGATTCCATCTGAAATTCCATACAGAAATTCTACTGCATCAAAATAGTAGAGTGGTTAGCTCTTCACATGTGTGTCATACGATGAAGAACACCTGAAATCACAGAGAAGTGGACTACATAGTAATCTTATAATCACTGGCAGAAGGGGAAGCTGTGGAAAACGGGACTAGATAGAAGATCTGTAACCTACAGTAGCTTATTTGAGAATTTAAAAAGACAATTTATTTTGAAAAAGAAGTCTTGCAAATTTCCAACATTTTACAGCCTATATCCGAAAGCATTATCATTACTCAAGCGGTCAGTGTTGGCTAAGTTCTAGGAAAAAAGCGTAGAGGTAACAATATTATATTACTTTGTACTTACAACACTAAGATGACCAAGAAACCTATTACAAATAGATTTTCAGATATTGGTCAGCAGATAAATGTGTTGTCTGAATTTGCAGTGCTCCCATGCTGAGATTTTGATTTCAACCAGTTCCCCTGAGAACTGCTCTGAGCAGCGTCGGTGACAACAGAAGGACAAGTGCCACCAGGCCACCACCAGCACCGTGTCACACAGGCAGCTGGGCACATGCTCTAAGCACTGAGGATTGCTGTCTTCCTGCTTCCTACCCAAAATTGTTTCAGAATGAAAAAAATCCTGCAGCTTTTGGGTGATAGTCATATTTTTCCCATTTCGTACATTTTTCTTTTAAATCTCTAGTGCAATTTCATATTTATTATACATAGGAAAATACATTGTTAAGGAGATGGGTAAGTCTTGCTTCTTGAGGAATTCAGGTTAAAACCCTTTAAAGATTTTAAAAAATACCACAGGAGGAACTCAGCACAAGGACATGGACCTGTTGGAGCAGGTCCAGAGAAGGGCCACGAAGATGATCCAAGGGCTGGAGCACCTCTCCTATGAGGACAGGCTGAGGGATTTGGGGTTGTTCAGCCTGGAGAAGAGAAGGCTTCGAGGAGACCTTATAGCAGCCTCCCAGTACCTGAAGGGGGCCTACAGGAAAGATGGGGAGGGGCTGTTTGCAAGGGCATGTAGCAACAGGACGAGGGGCAAAGGTTTTAAACTAGAGCAGGGTAGGTTTAGATTGGACATTAGGAAGAAGTTCTTTACAATAAGCGTGGTGAAACACTGGAACAGGTTGCCCAGAAAGGTGGTGGAGGCCCCATCCCTGGAGACGTTCAAGGCCAGGCTTGATGAGGCTCTGAGCAACCTGATCTAGTTAAGGATGTCCCTGCTTACTGCAGGGGGGTTGGACTAGATGACCTTTAAAGGTCCCTTCAAACCCAACACATTCTGTGATTCTATATAATAAGAAGTGTTATAATACAGATCTCAGCCAAGTGACATCTGGATTTAGCAAAAAGATCAAAAAGAGTAAAACCCAAGCTCCATGGACGTCAAAAGTAGAAATGCCAGGATTTTCAGTGGAGCCAGGCACTCACCATTTCTACAATTTTCCTATTCCTCAGCTATGGGGTGCCAAAGGTTGGGGAAAGAAAATGAATCAGTATACACCGAGAACTACAGGCTAGCCCGGAGCTGTGCAGGAAGCCATCGGCAGCACACTAATTGGTATTGGCAACAGATCAAAAAGTGAGAGCCACTGCTGGAGGAGGATAAACAAAAGATGCACAAGAAGTTCAAGGAGACTTGTAACGTGGAAGCAACTGTGACAAAACAAAACAATAAACAAAAATGTGACTGCAGCAGCAAAATCCATTGAAGAGCACAGGAAATCAGTCAAGAAGGGAGAAGACACGCTCGCATTTTACCATTCGCCACTGCTAGACTGCTCCCAGGACTGCTAGACTTCACCCAGAGCTCACCTGGGTCTATACATTACTTGTATAGACACAGAAAACACCACAGGTGTTAAAGAAAACTTTGTTACATATTTTGAAGTGATCACCAGTAGCACAACAAAAGGCTGATGCCTCAATGTTTCCAAATTTTTTTTCTTTCAGATGGTGTGATCGCTATTATTTCTTTGAAAATATCCAGGAGAAAAAAGTCCATGAATATGAGCAGCAAAAAAACACAGACTGAAGCTGAGTTTCTCACTAACTTCATTTGCTGGTTTACAGCAGCAGATCTAGCAGAGTGAAAAGAAAAAAACTACACGTAGTATGACCCATATTTGCTATGGCCTATTATTTTTTATCCCTTCAACGTCTTGCCATCCTCTTTATAGAATGTCAGCAAGAACACACAGAGGTACACCATAAAAGCAGTATGTTTTGCACAGGTCTAAATGCTTGGTCTGCCTACTTCAGCATAGTTCTGAGGTGCTACAGGTATAGATATTTATCAGACCTCTGAGGTATAATTCATGCATACAGCAGTGGTAAATTTTCTTACAAGTTTCCTAAATTTTCCTCTTATTCTACCAGCAACAGCTCAATATCTTAAGCAGCATGACACTGAGTTATGCAAGTAGTTTCTAAATTCTGCTCTTACTTATAATATGATAAATGTGTAACACCCTCCCTCCCTTTCCCCTCCTCCCTTCCCTCTCCCAAGTTCTGGAATATTTTCAAGTAATAAGAACTTTATGTCAAAAAATTTACTCATGTAAATGCGTTCTCTGCTTACCACAAGTCAGTATTTCTGTACGTGACTAACTCCAGGGTTTCCCATCTTACATATCAAGACTACCAAATCTTGACAGGTTTACAGTCGAAAGTTTTGTAAATTCTTTTCTTCCAAATACTGTCATTTCATGATCTGATTTCTAATCACAGGTATGTATACTTAAATCATTTATGCAAGCCTTCCCCAGGTAATAAAATCTATTTGTATTCAATGAAATGTGTCAAAGACTATATAGGTAATTTATTTAATCATTTCATTACCAAAAGGAACAACATGTTACATTAAACTGTGTCTTTACAACTAGCTTAACCAACATTATTTTCCTGATGTTCCAATAGCACATCTAGCCTCTTCCTATCCTATCTGCACTGAAACACGTAGCCAGTCGGGTAACATTGTCTAAACTCCTTGTATTAGCAGAAATTAAAGCTATTTCATGAATCATAGAATGGTTTAAGTTGGGAGGGTCCTTAAAGATCATCTAGTTCCAACTCCCCTGCCATAGGCAGGGACACCTCCCACTAGACGAGGTTACTCAGGGCCCCATCCAGCCTGGCCTTGAACACTTCCAGGGATGGGGCATCCACAGCTTCTCTGGGCAACCTGTTCCAGTGTCACACCAACCTCATAGTGAAAAATTTCTTCCTGATATCTAATCTAAATCTACCCTCTTCCAGTTTGAAGCCATTACCCTTTGGTCCTATCACTACATGCCCTTGTAAAATGTCCCTCTCCAGCTTTCTTGTAGGTCCCCTTCAGATACTGGAAGGCCGCAATACGGTCTCCCCGGAGCCTTCTCTTCTCCAGGCTGAACAAACCTCCGCTGAATATCCAAGGGTCTTTGCATTCCTGCCTGGAATTAAGAGTCCCACACAACTGATACACATAAAGAAAATGGTTTCACCCATGAATTATTATTTTTTCTATGCATTGTTGTTAATGTTATTAAGGTTCTCTGCAGCACACCAATGTTGGCATTTAAGACAAAATCAAAACGCTGTACTCAAGAAACACTCCAATTTCAGGTGTTCACTTAGTCATGCAGAGAAAATCTTGCCAGTAACCACATCTTATAAACACATACTTAAGAACAGATCAGGCAGTTTCAACAGCTCCTAGGCAATCAGAAGCACTCAGTATGGGGATTTAAATGGAACATCTAAATGGACATTTAAACTTAAGGCTTTCTGATAGTAAGTCCATCTACAAGCAGAAGAGAAGTAAAACTTGAATCTGTCCTAATAATGCCTTTTTCTCTGACAGCTTTCCAAATGCAAGAAATACAACAGAACTTTCATTCTAAAATTTTTAATGTCAAAAATCTATTACAATAACAGCAGAAATACAGAAAGACTGATTCTCTACTGCTTACTGCTTGTATTAAGTCCTTATCTTCCAAGAAAGTATTGACTAAAATAATATTTGCTGCCCAGAGAGGTGGTGGAGTCTCTGTCTCTGGAGACATTCAAAACCTGCCTGGGCGTGTTCCAGTGCAACCTGCTCTAGGTGACCCTGCTCTGGCAGGGGGGTCAGACTAAATGATCTCCAGAGGTCCCTTCCAACCCTATCATTCTGTGATTCTGTAAAAAATGGAATTCTCATTCATTCATTGAAAAACTGTTAGGCCATATACCAGTAGATCACAGTTGTAATGACATTGGAGTGCAGCTGTTGAACTCTTTTAAAACTGAGGGAAGAAAACTAGTTATAAGCCCAAAACCTGGGAAACTGAATATGGACTAGATTTTTCTTCTAGCTCCCAGCTTCCATGTTTCCTACTTCTTAACTCTTCTGTGTAAGCTTACTGGCTTTTAATCTTTCTGCTTTTCTTTGTTTCCTTTGCAAAGCTATAAAGCCAAGCTATAGTAGACAATTCATTGGTGCTTCTGAATTCCAAAGTTATCATTCAAAGACATGGCAAATAGGACTAAGGGGATACTAACAAGCCATCTGGAAGACATAAGAGAAATAAGTACTAGAAAGACAGAGGGTTTTTTGACCTCACAAAAAATACTATTTAGATGGCTATCAAGAGGGTGGGAAATCTAAGACCCCTAAAAGCCAAAAGACATCTGCCAAGTCCGCTCAGTCCACTGAGCTCGAGTCAGAACTGACTGACCTCCTCAGGAGCTATAGGTGTCATCCTGGAGAGCTTATCCATCTACATTATGCACCACTTCCTTTAGAGGGACTGTTTCTGCAACTAACTATTAGTAGTAGACATCAGATATTGTAACTTAAGTAATTGGGACACTATTAAAAATTTGGGGGAGGACACCAGAAGGCAGATGGAAACAACTTGTCTCCAGTGTCTTAATATTGCCTCCTCTTTAACTGTAATTGCAGCGTTAAGCATTTGTCCTATAAAACTGTGCCAACATCAGCAATTCCAAGCTAGCAGCAAAAAAAGTAAATTAAACAGAACTATGTTTACATGTGTGCTAGAGGAAAAAAAAAAAAGGGAAAGCTAGCTTTTTGCCAAGTGGAAAATGACAAAATTAGTAGGGCAGAGACACCATTCTGCTTTTACATTTCTAATAGGGTTGGCAAGTAATAGTGTAGACAAACTCATGGTTGATAAAAAAAAAAAATATATTCAGTATTTCCTTTTTTTCAGCCTCAAAAATAAAGAACTTGACCTGTTATTACTACCGTTTTTACATTTTATTTATTTAGAAATTATTTCCTCTTTGGAAGGGTTTCCAGGTTTTTTTGTTACAGTACGAGTTTCAAATCAGTTAATACTGCAAATAAATATCTTCATAAAGCATGGATTTGTATTTTTACATTAAATACAATATTTCTAATAATTTCTAAATTTTACTAGTTGCTTGTTCACAGATTTAAACTTTAAGCAGCTGTGTCATCTGTACAGTTTTGTGAACTGTGTCTCCTTTAATGTATGCACTTGTATAAAATTAGTATTAATAGAACAAAAAAAATGTTATACCATGCAAGCATTTTGTAAGAGATAGTTTCTGCTAGTATAGCATATAAGATTTCATATTATAGAACATTTACCTACACAAAATTACTGGATTACACATCCATCTTTTGCCTGCAAATGAAGAATGCTCTCAGTAAAGCCTGTTCTACTGAAAAGGTAAAAGAAAGGTTTGGCCTGTTCTACTGAAAAGTTAAGAGAATGTAAAAGCAAACACTGTAATTTTTAATGTAAATCCTTGGTAAAAGTCAATGTATTGTTAAATTAATTTAATACAGTTTCGTGTATTCATTCACTTCATAGGCCCCTCACGGTGAACGACAGTTGTGGTGCTGGATGTCGTACTTCACAGAAGATCCCATCTCTAAGTGCCAGATTCTAAAGCATATGTAATCAGACTGAACTACAGGGTTTTTTACTTTTATTTTTTTATTTATCCTGAAAAAGCAACAACCAGGTAACATATTTTCACTAGTACCCTGCAAACACCTGCAGGATTTCTGCATACATTATGCTCTCTGCTCCTCAGGGACAGCTAATTATTTTGAGTAGAATCAGGTGCAGTTGCCATTGCTAATTAAATGCTCCATCAGTATTGCTATGAAGGCTCTATTCTCCCCTCTTTGCTTTCTCTCTTTTTCTCCTTGCTCAAAACTATACCATCATGTATCTTCCTATTAAAGTATAGGGGTTGGTGTCACAGCTCTTAGTATTTTCAATAAAGACTCAGGCAAATTAATGTGCTTTAGTTAACTGATAGAGCATGGACTTTCTCCTCACTTTGTTGGACACAGACCCTAAATTCTACCAAATATTCTTTCAGAGAACAAAGCAACTGCACTGGATGTCATCCGAGGTCACTTCCTCAAGTTTCCACAGAGAAAGTTACTCAAACAAGCAGAACTTGATGACATCTGGGCTTTTCACTCCTGAAGCCTCACTGTGGATCTGCTTCTCTCGATAACTTCAGGTCAAAAGGCAAAGAAACCTTTTCCATCTCCCTCCTTGGAAAGAGGAGAGCAGCTACTGAAGGGCTGCCGATATCCTAACCAACGAACCTTTTAAGATATAAAATAGTCACAAACAAAACCATGTTACTTGGATAGCATATAAGAGGAATTCAAACTATTCCTAAGCTAATTTACAAAGATGAGCTTTCCAAAGCATAAACCAAGTATTTTAACTACAACAAAATGCAGAAGGAAAACTCATTTCCATGAGCTATGTAAAAATTCAGGCTGTAAGAGCAGATGCAATATCATGCTGTTAGGTCAAGTGCAAAAAGATGAATTACGGGATAGACGGCAAAGAAAGGAAGTCACTGAACTGATTGTGAAAAGACATGATACGTGTAAGATGAAAGGGAAAGCTTATGCTTCAAATCACACGGCTTAGCCATTAAACAGCATTTACACCACACGAACACAGAAGACCTGGGAGGGTATTCATAATCATGAAAAAAAGAAAGTAAAATATCTCCTAATTCTTCTCCTTATTCCTAAATGCTGCAGGCCACAAATCTGTCAGATGTCACTATCTGAGACCCTTCTACACCTCTTACTACATTCCCACATACCCATCAACTAGATCCTCTATGGCCAGAGCCCTCAGAGGGCAACTGAATCCATTCGGAATAAAACTGAATAAGTCTTTGAGTAAGAGATAAAGAAATGCAAAGCAAACTATTTGTAGCTGCTGTACTGAAGTTCACAATGACTTGCAGGAAATACATTCATAGGTGAAGCTTCCACACGGACACATAAAACTAGTCTCATGGTTGATAAATTGTTATTTGTGTGCATGCTCAGTACCACCTCTTCTCCCTGCTAGCATAAAAGAAAGTTAAACCATTAAATGGTCATCTTAACAATAAATCAAGGTTGCAAAACCACAGCGATTCCTTTAAACTGACAGGGTTTCTTTCAGCTGGTAAACTTTTTTTTTTTTTTTTTTTTTTTTGACAAAAAGATATTTTGTTCTGCATTTTCACTAGAGTGCTAGTGACCTTCTCTCCAAATATTATTCCAATTACATACAGATTATTGCTAATAAAACTACTTTTAAAAAGAAAAAAGAAAACTTATTTTATAAAAAATGAAGGAAAAAGCAATCCTGAAAATTATTTAATTATCTATATGCAACTTTAATTCTGTTTCCACAGAATCACTAACTTTTTTACTGGGAGATAGATTTATTTTTTTTTTTCCCCTACAGACATACTGATAATCTTTGCACACAGTGAGACAGCCAACTCTGTCTGTTCATAGAAACACAAAAAACTTCCACTAATTTCTTGCAACTTAGTAAGGAAGAAGCCTGAAATCTCTGAAGCAGTTCAGTGACTAAAATCACCTGAGCGCCAGCCAACTCACATCGAGTCACTGGTAAAGCACATGGCTTCCTCTATGGAACTGTTGTAATTTACACTAAAAAATATTTTAGATTCCAAAAACTCTGTATTTTCTGTATATTTCAGAAAATAAAACTAATATTTTAAAGCTTAAAGAGCCATATGCCTTCTGCCAAAACTGAACTGTGCTGCAAAATGTCTCTTAGATATATAATCATACTTCCTTACTTGTATTGAGATTATTCCTGGGGGCTTCATATGGATGTTTACACTGAAAGAAGTCTACTACCAGACAGCAGCATAGAGTTCCTTCCACAAATAACTTCTAACACAAGAACCAATACACAAAATAAAAACAGTTTCAGCATTCAAACTAACACATTTCCAAGTGCTTATAGCATCTCTTAAGCATCTGCTTAAAACTGCAAAAACTGAGAGCACATTTAAAACATAAAAGACATTGCTGAAGTCTGCAGAAGAGTTCAGTTCTGCCATGCTCCTTCATCTATCTGTCTTCCTGCACATGTGAGGCTTTGGCTGATGGAGGTCTGTTAGCATTTTCAAACCCACGGATGAAGATTTCCAAGGTGTTTAGCACCATCACTTCTACTCAAATCAAGGTGAGGAAGATCGCACTCAAGAAAGCTTGAGGCATCTCTGGAGCAGAGCAGTGTCCAAGAAAAGCAAAAGGAAAATCTCTGCACACCATAGCCCAAGTTTGCTATGTATGTTATCCAAATGAAAACTAAAATATCTGGATAACAGCTGTCCACACTCCATACTTGATGAACATCCATAGTTTCACTGAAATACAAATGGTGAAAGGAATCCAAAACAAGTACCTGGGAAAAAAAAAAAATTTTTTTCAGGAGACATAATTTTTGTGGAATAAAAAGATGTCTTTGAAAAAAACCTCCAGGGCACGATGAATTACCTGGCTTCATCCAAGTTATTAAAAAACATACAGGTTGTGCATTGCTCACCAGTGAAAGACTAAATGTTCTATATTGATGAGAAGTTGGATATACTATGAAGAATAGGTAGAGGGAATACTGTCAGCACAGCTGTTCAAAAAAAACAGAATTTCTGCTCTATAAGAAATAAAATGGAACAATAGAGCATCACTATTGCTGCTGTTCATAATTTAAAATGGATATATTTAAGTTTCCCATGCAAATACTTCCATGTTTTTAAGCTCTTTTTTTTTTGTACAAGTCTTTTAATATGTCTTTTAATGTCTTCTCAGGTCTTTTAAGGTTCCTCCATTTTCTATAAATGAAGTTGACACTTGGAGCTCAGTCTCCAGGGGCTTCTGGCTCAGACAAAGTGTCTATTGCCCTGGTTCCCTATCAGTCATAAAAGACTGATGAGGTCCTGCCCTGAAAATACAGCTGATTCATGAGCATGGGAGATAGAGGTTTGGCAGAAGATACATTTCTTCTGGTTGCCAGCTATGGATCCAGGCACCCAGACTTTAAACCTACATCTGTGCTAGTAAATTAAAAAGCATCTCTGGTACTGAGGCTAACTGGCATGGTGCAGCCCACATCAATACCGCTTAACTTCCCTACTGTCCAAAATAAGGCCACCACATCCAAACTGCCTGGGGAGAGCAGAAGTTGGCTTGGCTAGGACAAGCCTTACCTAGGACCTGCCTGTGAGAGAGTAACTAGCACAGGCTAAAGCAAATGTGCCTGGCACCATTTTAGCAATTTAACAGTGTAGTTAATAGAGTTTCATACCAATCTTTAATTTGCTACTACAGATGAAGCAAAGGAGTCCGAGCTACAGTTGTTGTACCACTGGACCGCCCTTCTCTCTGTTCTCCAGGAAGAAACTTCAAGAACAACTTCTGCTCCAACATTTTAACAGCACAAGTTTTTCCCTGTGGCTTTCCTAAACCTTCTTGCCTCTGTGTTTCTAGATCATAGAACCACAGAGAAGTTGAGGGTGGACAGGACCTCTAAAAATTGTCAAAGCACAGTCAACTAGAACAGGTCACTTGGGAGTGTGCCCAGTCCTCTTCTGAATATCTCCAAGGATGGACACACCGACACACCGCAACCACTCTGGGCAACTTGTTCCTGTGTTCAACCACTCTCACACTGGAAAGTCATCTTCACATTCATCTTTGTGGCCCTTTGCTTCACTCCAGTATGTTCTAGTACTCCACTCCAGATGGGGGATGAGCAGAGGGAAAAGATCACCTTCCTGGACTTGCTGGCAATACTCTTCATAGCACAGCTCAGGAGGCTGATGGCTGACAGGTTGTTCCTCCCCCAGAGCAGTACTTGACATTTCACTTTGTTGCACTTCATGAGGTTCCTGTCATCCCAGTTCTCCGGCCTTTCGAGATCCCTCTGGGTGGCAGCACAACCCTCCAGTGTACTGGCCACTCTTGCCAGTTTTCTGTCTTCTGCAAACTTGTTCAGGGTGCACTCTGTCCCATCACCAAGATCCTTAATGAGAGCATTAAATAATACTGGACCCAGTATCGTCTCTTGGGGTACGCCACTAGTGACTAGCCACCAGCTGGACTTTGTGCCACTGATAACAATGCTTTGAGCCTGGCAATTCAGCCAGTTTTTGGTCCACCTCAATGTCCACTTATCTAGCCCATACTTCATCACCTTCTCTATGATGATGTTATGAGAGACTATCAAAAGCAATACTAAAGTTGAGATAAACATGCACACACAGCCACAAACTTGGATACTCTATATAAAAGTAATATTCCTTACAGAATGAAAATCATTAACATTGAAATACTTTACAACAAGATTTGCAAATTAATCCTTTTTTTTTTCTTTTTTCTTTTTTTTTCATTAGAGGCTAACTTTTCCAAGAACTAGGGAAGGTAACGTTTTACTTTTTTCACCCTCATTGACTGGCATACTCTTATGGGAATGGTAGACAAATTCCTCTTTCTTCTTAACTTAAATTTAAGAATAAATCAATAATTCCCTTATGTGTAATCCCAATTTAATTGTCCATTACAATTTTTTGAAAACCCCAAATAATCCAGAACTTCATTTGAAGGGCAGAATCGTGACTCATTCTCACAGTTTCCACTGCTTATACAAATGTTTATGGTTTGATTTATGTGCATGATAATGATACAATGCACTTAAGAGCTATCAGACTACACAATTTACTCATATAAACAGATAAAATGGTAGAGATTATGATAATAATGATGTGCTTTTCTGAGACAGCTATAGGTACCTACCCTCAAATTCACAACTCCTGGACTTTCTGAGATGCTGCCACCTTTGTTCTCTGATGCCAGGATAAAAATTGAAAAGAGGGTTCAAAACTCTACCTTTGTATTAATGGTCTAAATGAGAAAGACAGACACATAAATTTAACATTTAAACAGTGAAATTTTGTTATGGTTTCTAGTTTCTTGTCACTGTTATGCCTCAATGGTAAATTTCCCGCTATCAAGGACTCTCATACACAAATCACGTAGGCTTTTTTTCTCCCCAAAGCCAACAATTGCCAAGTGAGGTAAACGAGGAAGACACAGCTGCAAATGCTCATAATCAAAGTAAAACCAGTAGTGGGATCAAGGCAAAATCTTTCTAGTGGCCAGCACTGCCGCTCACCAGGGAAACACAACTCAAACTCTCTCAGTGCCTTTCAACTCTTGTCCCTTTCTTCTGTCATTGACCTCTTCTCAAATCTCTACCCTTAAAACTCTGCCTATTGCTTCTTGTCTGAACATGTTGGGAAAGAAGCAACAAATGAGCAAGGATTCTGACATGCCAGAAAAAAGGTTCTGTTTCCAACAATAATTCTTGCAAAAAGGGACAGCACTACAGCTAAGCATGTGTACAAGTCTCTCTATGTGGTGCTGCATACAACGATAGCCTTGCATATGTCCCACCATAGGTTACTCCACCACCAGCCTGGCAACAGATGGAGGCAGAAAGAGACATACCACGGTGGCATACTGATCACTACTAGAGAAGAAGGCTCAGCCATCTGCCTCCTCCTACTTGCATGACAATACAAGCTGCAGTTTAAAACACCCTTGCAGTTGTTAGAGAGCCTTAGACCTCTGCTCACACCACCCCCATGTGGGGCAACACAGCTTCTCCTTACACAGGAGGATGCCTGGGGCTGTATTAACAGGAAGACAGCTAGCAGACTGAGGGAAGTGATTATCCCCCTAGGTCTAGCACTCATTAGACCACATCTACAATACTGCATCCAGCACTGGGCTTCCAATACCAGAAAGATAAATAAACTGGAGTGAGAGCAACAAGAGCTACCAAAATGGTCAGGTGGCTGAGCGCTTGCCCTGTGAGAACAGGCTAAGGGAACAGGGCTTGTTCAGCCTGGGGAAGAGAGGGTTTTGAAGTGACCTAACAGCAGCCTTCCAACACTTGCAAGGAGTTGAAGAACTCCTGCAAGGAGTATCAAGAACAGAGAACCAGGCTCTTCACAGTGGTGCCTTGTGGGAACACAATAGACAATGTGCATAAATTGAAGGAGAGAGGTTCAGACTGGATATAAGAAGAAATTCTTCCACCATGAGCTTCTCACTTCCATGGAAAAGACTATGCAAAGAAGTTAAACAGGCTCCATCCCTGGATGTTTTCAGAACTTAATTGATCACAGCTGAATCTACTTTGAGCCGGACCTCCTGAGGTCCCTTCAGTCTGAATTATCATATGGCCTTATAGTAGCTTCCGTTCACATTTGGAAGGCTCTGTACAGATATCTTTGAACTGGGGTGGCTCTTATATTGCGAACAATGGTGTCCACACCCAGCAGAACTGTAGACTTTTGGTAAAATCTGAGTCTTACTTCCCTGTTGAACTAAGTGGAGAAAATGCACCTGCTAGCACTGTACCCCAGCACACTGGAAAAGGAAATATATATCAAAATAAGAAACGTACCGTGCCTGTGCAGTAGCCATCAGCAGGGTTTTCCCAGAGTTTCATCAAAGATGGGCATGCAACAACCAGGCTGAGCACAAAGTATAGAAGTTAGGAGCTGTGAACACCCCAGCTGTCTTGTGGCTTCATGAGGTGAGCAGTAAGAATTTATCCATGTAGGCAGAGTGAAGCTGAACAAAATAGATTTTATGTAATGAAGAACAAGTTCAGTAAATGTGCTACAGAGTACTCATGCACTCATGTGCCAGCTCAGTAGTTCTCAGTGGAAATCTTGTCAGTGCACAGAGGTGGGCTGATAAAAACTTGGACTGAGCACAGAACAGAGCATACAGGAAAAATTTACAAGGCCCTCTGCAAAGTAATAGCCATTTTTTCTGTTTTCCCAGGCTACTGTAACTAAGTATTCTCATGTCACTATTACCCTGATACTGAATAACCTACCCTGTCCTTGTTCATAGCACATTCCTTACTTACACTGCTGCTACACTATACACATGCACACACATCTACTACAAAATACTCCACTGAGATCCCCACCAGTCCAAAAGCACTCAAGCCGCAATTGCCTTTGAAGGCAGCAAAGGTGACCCAGGCTAAGAAGCAGCTGGTCCTGATGCACATGAGCAGCAGGGGCTGTCACTGGAACAGAAAGAAAGTGAACAACTGGCTCAGCAGATGAAAGTGGACTGTCTGCTCTATGTGACCGCGACACAGTCCTGAATAGCTCCAAGAAACACTTCAGTGGGAACGCAGTGTAGCTTCCCACGGCTTTGCATCCCACTAACAGTTGAACTTGACTTAAAGAAGGGAAGACTTCTCACTTCCCCTTTGTAGATAACTGTCTGAGGTACCAAAGTCTGACAGCCTAAACCATCAGATATCTGCAC
The DNA here is from genome assembly GCA_013400035.1 of Rynchops niger. Classification (NCBI taxonomy): domain Eukaryota; kingdom Metazoa; phylum Chordata; class Aves; order Charadriiformes; family Laridae; genus Rynchops; species Rynchops niger. The sequence continues at coordinate 22,492 of VXBH01005732.1, forward strand.
AGCACCTTATTTATTCCCTGTGACACACACCCAAGGTGCCACCAAATGGCAAAGTGTTAGAAACAAGAAATAATTCACAGATTAAGATGGTGAGCAGTTAAAACAATTAGCTACTTAACTGAAAGACTTCTTCAGTCATACTCTGTTTTGAATGTGGATCACAGACCTCTTTTAATTAAAAGATGAAATTTTCATAACTTTGTATTTATTGACCTCTGCCGAGACAGAAAATAGTCATGCAGCAGAAATTAAAACAAAGCACCGCTTTCTAATGTAAAACTTGTATAAGCAGCCAGAACAGCAAATGCAAAATTATTTCCCGTCTTTGGTCAATGTTGTAACCTTAAGTTCCACCAATTGCTTTTTATTTTTCCAGTTATTCTGAGATCATGGACCCAGTTAATGGATGCAACTCAGAGATGCACACTCTTGACAAACGTGACCTAATTAATACATATTAGCCTTAGATACAAGTTTTGAGTTAAAGCAGTTTCATGTTTTCCATTTCCTTTCATTTGAGTTGATCAGTTCAATTTGAGCTTTGTCTCTTTTTAAAAGACAGATTTCACATAGATTAAAAAACTAACCTTTCATTGAGAGGCATAACCATTCGAATTGAGAGCATGCAAGGAAATACGGATGGGGGAAAAGGCTAGTGCTATGATAAAGTACACAGTTGTATCTCAGGGGGAAAAAAAAAAAAAAAAGAGCGAGAGGTTGAGGAAAAGGAAGGTCTCAAAATAATAGTGTTTCCTAACTGAAGGAAGTGGAGGAGAGCATCTGGAGAATAGGGCATAAACTATTTTCTTTCCTGACAATGCGCTATTAACTGACACAGTAACAGAAATGGAAAATGGGTCAACAAAGTTAGAAGAGAAACTCCACATTGCTATCTCTGTCCTGAAGAAAGGAGGACAAGATGGTCTTCTAGAAACACATAGCACAAAATGCAAGCAAAGTACAAGCAAATCTCTCATGGTTTCTATCTACGATCTGCCCTGAAATGTCAAGAAACTTGAACATGACTATCTATCTCTGTCGCTGGGAAAGAGAATATACTTACAGATCAATGGGAGCCACTCCCTGATTTATGGATCTCATATTCCTTGTAATGCTTCTCGTAAACATCATGAATCCATATGGTGTCCAAGTGCTACATTTTGGTTTTAGTTTAACTAAAATATATTTAAAACTAACAAAACCAGACCCAAGATGTTCCTATGCAATTGGAGGGTTCCCCACTGACTCCACCTTACCTGAGCCTCAGGAACGTAGAGTGCCTTTTATAATTCAAGTGCATTAAATCAGATGTAAAGAGCTTCCTATTTAGAAGATAACATGGAAACCAGATGCATTTTATTCAAAGGCTCTCGGAAAAATCCTGCATGGAATTGCAAGCTGCTCAATCTGGACTTTTTAGTGACCACATATCCTGAAGCGAGGTGACCGTTCACTGCTCTGTAAAGGCTTTTACTACCATTTTTAATTGCTTTTTTTAACCACAGTTCACAGCTCTGAGTAAAGAGCCTGACTTCTGCAGGTGGACAATAGCAAACCTGCAAAAGCCATCACCAGGGAAAGGCAACATTACCAGCAGCACACAAACAGTGTCACTGTAGAACTCTATAACAAAAAATGAAAATAAAGTGGGAAAGAAAATGAAGGAGACAGGGGCAGTCAGGTCAAGAAAATAAAATACATATACACACACACAAACACATATGCAGAGTTTTTTAAATACGAAGTGATAAAGGAAAAAAGATACCAAACAGCGAGAGGAAGAAAAGTAGTCAGAAGCAACAAAAAACGACATTTTATTGCGGCTCAGGGAAAATGACTCAGCATTCTGCGGGCCTACCATCCAGAGCCTGCTAAACTTTAAAAATCTCTTGAGATATCGATTAGGTTAGAAATCACAACTACAGTAACTGCATAACAGGGAAAATTACTCTCTCACGACTGCAATCAGAAAGATTTGCAGGGAAGGAAACACGGAGGAGGGCACGATCATCATCTTTAATAAACAGCAGCGCCGAAGCAGTAGCTAGAAGAAAGTGTGTCATTGCCAGCACATGACTGTTGGCTGAGCACAAAAGAAAAGAGAAAAAGAAAGAGAGAAAACTGTAATAAGTAAAATTGTCAAAAGCTGATATTCAAACGATCACATAATGGAAGTCAGAATATGGAAAACGGTTATTGACTAGTTATTCACTGGGCAGCAGCTACACAGAAAGACAGTAAATTAGTATACAGAGCTTCTTTGCTTCGGTTTGGTGGGGGTTTTGTTTGTTTGGGTTTTTTTTTGTTGGTGGTGTTTTGTTTTGTTTTTTTTTTACTTTTAGATTATTACTTTGGTGATAACCGATTATTCTCTTTAAACGGTGTGAAGCCAAATCGCAAATACAGGGATGTTCTGCCCTCACAGTAAATATCATGGTGTCTGATCATGGTGCCTCCCCTGCCAGGTAAGTACAGTACCTGTCGGTTTGTTGCTGAGCTGAAGCGTGGGCTCTCTCCTCTCCAGAGGAGGCATCACGTAATGGCCTCTTAGTTTACTGTCCAGACATCACTATACGGAATAAATCACTAACACTTTTTAAGGTCAATGAAAAGAAACAACAATTTACATTGCCATAGCCTACAGCCAACAGCTATACAAAGGAAGGTTTTGCCAACAGATCCCCAATGCTGATATCTAAAACAATCACCAATAGCTGTGTGTTTGAATAGGGACTACCTTAAAGCATATGCATTGCTTATGCTTTCTTCAGTGAAAGCTTAATGGGTTTTGCTGATGGGACCGGTGGAAAATTGATCCACTCAAGCGACGGTCTGCAGCCTCCAATCAAAAAGACGATGTCCTGCCCAGCCTGGAAGTTGGCATGCTGCCTCCTGCTATGTGAACCACAGTAAAATTACCAATGGGGCACTAGCTAAAATTAACAAACCTGAACAAATTACACAAACACCTCAGTAAAAATATATGTCTGTCTGAGTTAAATGCCACCAATGCACGCGTTTGGGTGTGGAGACAGTTTCCCCTTTGGTCTGCAATATGGCCTCAAGAACATAGCTATTCTCTACCCAAAAACATTGCATGGATTTCTGAAACTCCTTACCAATTTCACCCTCAAACTTGGCAAAGGCGTAAAAAAATACAAGTGCTGAGAAAATTAAAGTTAACAGAATTTTCTTCACCCAGTGAAGTACACAAGTATATGGGATTTATTTATTCATTTTTCCATTTTGTTTCTTTCTTTGTGATCTCTAACCAAAAATCTGACACTGGGTCAAGTTTCATTGAACAACTGAACAATTTTATGGTAATAGTTGAGCTATGTCCAATAGGGTTTTCCCTTCCAATACGGTTTTCAAGGCCCGAGTGTGATCTCCTGAATGGTAACCTAAGCATCACTAATGGTACAATACGTTTTATCAATGGACTGAAACAGGAACAGATAGGTTAGTTGTAAGGTGATACAAATCAGGCTTTACTCCAAAAAGGAACTAACAGACCACAACCAATTTGTCACAGTCAAGCTGGAATTTGAATCAACTATCTCATTTAAGAGATAGTAACAAGGCACTCACAAGGCTGCCTCTACACATCAATGGATAAAGACAGGCGCCTCCAAAGGCTGACCCATCACATTCTGTAAAAGCTGAGACAGCATATATAAAAGAAGATTCAGCAATGACCTTTGGAAACAGCCTATGCAAGACAAGGTGAAGAAAAGCCATAACCCATCACGTCTCCATGGAACCCCTTGGAAGGGGATGACTCACACCAACTGATGGATACCACCTGGCATTTTGAGAAGTTCCCAGCAGATCAGAGACTCCTATGTATGCCACATCACTGCAAGGACCATTCAAGTTTCTTCTTCCACTGTCATGGGGCCATCATTTATCGTACCCAACCTCTCTGCATCTAGTTCTTCCCCCATTAAAGCCTGGAAATGAGAGCACTGAAGATGCTGGGAGATGCTATGAGACATTCGAAAATTATTACTTTATGGACAGAAACAGATATTTAGTTAATGAGATAATCTTCACAACCATTGAGAGCCAAGTAAATAATTATACTGGTAAATGCAACCTGAAACTACTCTCACCCAGATTTTCACTACTGCATTGGAGACACAGAAAAATACAGTTTGAGAAAGAGTACACCCAAACATCCTTTAGCATTTTCAGCATTTCCACATGCATATAGATTATTAAAGTACAGCAAGATGGAGGAGTTCTCCCAACCTCAGCCAACTTGAGTCCTCTGTTCCTGGGCACTAATGATATTTATATTTCACATGTGAAAAATATAGTAAAAGCTAAAAAATATTTATGTCTTAAGTTCACTTGGTGATTTTTGTTTTAATCATGACGCTGAACTTTGGAGACTTGCTGTTAGATGGAAATATTAAAAAGAATATTTAAATGTTTAAAAATTCTTTTTATACCTGTTGACAGTCTAGCTGCAGAGCTATTGCACACAAAGTAAGTGTAAGTATTACTGTGATCAAGAGGGGTGATATTTTAAAGTTGACTAATCGTGATTACATAAAATGCTAGTGTGTTCCATAAACTTCTCACAACAGACAAAGATACATCAAATCAAAAATGCCCAAAAAGACACTAACTCAAGCACACGTTCCTAGAATCTATACCTAGAACTATTAGGTAATCGGGGAAAGGCATGGGGTTTCAATTCATGTTTTCTTAGTGTAACAAGCACTTCAGAGTTCATGTGTAAATAAGACAAATATTGGCAAGGTAGTATAAAACTGGGATCCTCTGCTCAGGTTTCTACATCAAGGAGAAAAACCAAGCAAGGTACTTCCTGCAACAAGCTATTACTGACCTTCCCCAATAACAGGGGAAGGAGCTGAAGTCGATAGCAATCCAGCACAAGCAGCCCTGGGAAGCCCATCAGTTACTCAACCTGAATGAGATACTAATCAGTCCTGACACTCCTTCCTAAGCAATAATCATTGGATCTTGTCACCTACCCTTGCTTTTTACCAAGGAATGCTACTGCACAATATTATTTTGGTTGCAAAGTAAACTTGAAGAGTGTAATACAGCGTATGTTGCCCAATTTGGAAAAATCTATACCATGTTCCATGCAGGGGAAAATTACAGTCTCTGTCAGCAAGACAGCATCAAAAGCCTACTGTATGTATAACAACTTATTTGTTTCCCTTCTGGAACCAAAGAATTCAGGGTTAAAAAAAAAAAACCACCCACTATATTTATATAGACATTTTTAACAAATCAAAAGACTAATCAGTGTTTTATCTTTTGTCACACTTCTGGCAAAAGTTTTCCAAGGACTTGTTTTTTTCTTGAATACCAAATATAAGTGACTATAGAGCTATTCTTAAAAAAAGTAGTAAAAATAAAACTTTTCAGGATTATGATTGCTTCCTATACAGAGAATTACTGGAGCCTTATCATGCATTTCATACAGTATCTTACTGCTTTTTGAAGCACTTCAATTTATTTCAATGTGGATTTTTTCCAATAAACCCTTTTTCTGTTGACTGCAAGTCTGGTAAAAAGAGGAACAGGGACCATCAATTTCTCACAATTTCTCTCATATTCCCAGAGTCAGGTCACAGAGAAGTGAATCTGGTTGGGTTGGGATTTTTTTTATTTTCATTATTTGATTTTTCTTCCAATATGCAGAATAGCCATAGAGTCCCAGCTCCTGGGATACTGAAAAGCCCTACCATGTTGCCCTGCAGTTGTGCAACATGTTTGAAATTTAAAACCAACCGAAATTCATCTATTTTTATGTTCTTAGTACCTCCACAAACATCACACATGATTTATAATAGATTTTTAACACTAGCAAAATTTCTCTTTTAGCATCGGATTGTTTGATGGTCACTATAGTTTCAATTCCATTTTTATGGCTGAAGTCTAGAATTTTGTAACTGCTTTCTCCAGTTGGAAATGCCTGATTATATCCACAGAATTTGTCTAGTCCCCCTACTTTTCACACCCTCTATCAAAAACCAAAGAATCAAATGTTGTGACTGAAACTGTCCATTATGTTCTAGCTGTGGAAGTAATCGTGGGAGTATTTTTCTAATCTATTTATGAAAAGATCTAATGAGAGTGCAGCCTAGAATGGGAGGACGTTTTCCCAAAGATTTGGGGTCATAATCAACGATGAACAATTAAATCATGCTTGATTCACAATCTTGCAGTCATCTAGAGTTTGTAACATCTGATTTTGCTTTTGGAACCATCTCTTTGGCCGGTTTGTTTTTTCCCTGCCTCACCCTCTAACCACACTGTTGATGCACCGTCCAGGAGTTTCTCCCCAGGCAGCTTCCACTTTCTTGTGGCAATCTAACAACGCTCCATCTTTGGCCCCTTTCCCCCACAGCTCTCTCTTCGCAACTTGCATTTGCAAGCAAATTTCCATTCTTCCTAAAACTTCCATCTGTGACTTTGTTGTGAGGAACCCCTCAGGCAGGGGGTTCATCGCACTAGATTCACCTAATCAAACACAGACATCTACACTATATGTGTCTACATATGAGGCTAGTCATCTAGACGCCATTAATAATTAACAGAGAGGCAGTTCTAGATATCCAATATAGATTGGAAGAGTTCATGTCGTAGAAGGGACTATTCCTCTCCATTGGCTACAAACAGATTTCAGGTGATACCGATTCCTACAGTGTAAAAGTTCAGTTTACTGTCTAAGCTCTACTTCTCTAACACTTCTTTGGACAGCCTGCTGTCCATTTAAGACACACAGTATCCAACTCCTAGCCTCCTTGTTAACATTTTTCTGCTTCCACTATTGCCATACCTACCTACTGTTTCTCATTTTATACTTACAGTATTTGTAATATACCTATAATATTTAACCCCAGGATTAAAGCTACTAAAAACAACTAATAACAGACACTTTTTCCCAAAATAATGTTTTTGGTTTACCACAATCCAATCTATTGTTGCAACTTAGCATTAAAAAAATTTTTTTCAAAGTTCTGTGCGTACATCAGATACATGCTTATATATTGCTTTTCTAAAAAAATACAATACCCATCGTACATATTCTTTCTGTATGTCTTTAGGTAGCTAACTGGAAATAAGATATTGTTCATAATAATACATTAACTGTGCTTTTATATCCCCTAAGCACGACTCAGTGAACTAGTGGTCAGAGGGCCCAAAACCAAAGACATCTTTTGATTTATGGTGCTTTCTTACAGGTAAGATGGAAGACTGCATTTGTGTATACCTGACCTGGTTTCAACTGGAATAGAGTTAATTTTCTTACTAGCAGCTGGTATAGGGCTATGTTTTGGATGTAGGATGAGAATAACGTTGATAACACACTAATATTTCAGTTGTTACTGAGCCGTCAAGGACTTTTCAGCTTCTCATACTGGCCTGACAACAAAAAGGTGAGGGGCACCCAAGAAGCTGGGAGGGGACACAGCTGGCCAAAAGGATATTTCATCACATGTGACATCATGCTCAGCATAGAAAGCTGGGGGAAGAAAAAGGAAGAGGTGGACGTTTAGAGTTATGGCATTTGTCTTCCCAAGAAACCATTACACGTGGTGGAGCCCCGCTTCCCTGGAGATGGCTGAACACCTGCCCGCCGATGGGAAGCAGTGAATGAATTCCTTGTTTTGCTTTGCTTGCGTGAGCAGCTTTTGCTTTACCTATTAAACTGTCTGTATCTCAACCCACGAGTTTTCTCACATTTACTGTTCTGATTCTCTCCCGCGTCCCACCATGGGAGCAAGTGAGAGAGTGGCTGCGTGGTGCCTGGTTGCCAGCTGGGGTTAAACCACGACAATACCCTATTTTGCAAGTATGCTTTAAAAACAATTAAAAAAAAAGGTCTATTTGAAATAGATTACAATAATAATAAAAAAAAACAACCAAATTGAAGTACACTAATTAAAGCAGGCTTGAGAAATAATATTACCTCTTGAAAATAATTCCATTCTCATTTAGCCATGAAAAGAATTTGGGGGGTTTGCCTATTTGTTTTGCTTGCTGGTTTTATACGTGATTTCAACTCTCAAAATAAACTTGAAAGACAGGGAAAAATTACTGTTTGGTACTAACAGAGTAGCAGGAAGACAATCTTTAAAATAAAGAAAATACAAGCTCTTCTGCTCAACCAACAACAGTAAGACACATTCATCATACTCTAATATCAGGCTATCTCAGTGCTTTGGAAGGGGAAGAAACTCACGGCAGAAAAAGAAGAGCTGGCATAAAATCTGTATATGCAAATCAATACCTGGACCTGGGCTAATAGGAAGAGTGGCTGTTGCCAGTGTGCGAGTGAGAAGCCAGTGAGGACGACTGCTGCTAGGTGCACGCGTGGCCTCCCAGAGAGTCAGCAAAGGCACGCTTTTGAAAGGAGTACGGAGCAGGATGCCCAGTTAGCACAAGTCGTCCTGGAAACAGGCTCGGTTTCTCAGCCACAAATTTCTCTCTAACGTCACTTGAATTCAAAGTCTTCCTCCACATTAATCATTTTGTTCATGCTTTTACTTCTCTTACGGTACGCTATGAATTAGCTTTTGAATGGTCTCAAGCAAGAGGGGAAAAAACACACAAGCAAGAAAAGAAAGGAAGGAAAAACCAAACAAATGGTTAAATTCCCCTTTCATGTCAGGTTACCTGTATTGCAGTAAAATGTAAAATAGACATTTGAAAAATTAAATCCTGCAAGGGAGAGAGCTCATTAAAAATATTCTCTAGATAATTTTTTAATTCTTATCAAAGCACTGTTTCTTTTCAGAAAGATTACAGTGCAAATCTGACTTTGATAAGCAGATGGTGGCTTTGCCGCAATACAAAAATACAGCATCCTAAAACATGGGCTTTGAAGAAAGCTCAAGACGTTACCTGGTTCATCCCTTGCTTCAGAACTGCCATATGACCACCCGGACTGTTTCTGACAAACAACTCTTCTTAAAATCCTCCAGGCACAGAGGCTCCATGGTATCCCTCACCATGACCGATTCCACCACATAGATACAGGATTACATTATCTTACCATTTAAATGAAATGGACATGGAAAACAGATTATCCCCCTCCTCTTCCTTGTGCAGCTGTAGTAAGGGTAGGATGAGAGGGGATTCTTTAAATTAAGGAGTGAGTGGAAACACCTGAGGTTGTCCTCCTGCACCCGAGCAGGTTCCTAGCTCTGAGCCTTTGTCTGTTGTGACAGGATCGCAGATGCAAAGTCTAAGAGATGGCAGGATAGGTGACACACCAGAGTGCCTGGGCACCTTGAATTCCAGATCCAGGAAAGGTCTGGCGTCCCATGGCATAGGCCCAGCCATGGGACTTGACAATTATATGGGTGAGAGCAGGCAGCTTTCCTTGCCAAAGAGCGGTCTCCACAACACAGGTGCTTGGTGTTGTGAGTTTGCAGCCAACTGGAGAGTAAGAGGCAGAACAGAGGAGGGATTGCTCCTTGCACCAAACCGCGCCAAAATGCTGCTGCATGGGGTTTTTCTGTGCTTCTGAAGCCAACATTCTGAGATTAAATACTGTTGTCATGATGAAAAATGCCCATTTTCCACAAGATACATGACTTTATGCCAGAGAGCAATAACTTCTGATGGACCCAACCATTATTATTTCTAAACTGAAAGATTCAAAGAGCAAAACTTGGCCACAAGAATCATCCTCGATACAAATACTCACTGCCTCAAACAGCAAGGATATACTGCAATACAATATAATGCTCTATAATGCAGTATATAACAAATGCAACATTAGATCCTCTTCCAAGCACTTCATGATTATGTTTAAATTTATTTTACTGCTCTCCTATTCAAAGTGCTGGACAAGCAATAAATTAACATTTGTGGGGAAGATCATCTATTAAATACAACTCTGGAAGGAATTAGAAACTATTCAGTGGCTTCCTTTCAGAACTGCTACAACAGCAGTGCCTTAGAAGAGCTAAAAGTAGAAGTCACAGAGCTCCAGAGGGTTTACTTTTGAACTGGGCACCAGCTTACTTGCTCCCTGAGTTTCTTCCCAAGTTCCACCAAAGCACAGGCTCCAAAATATTTTTGCTTTGTCAGCATTTCCAGAAATCTCTGCAGAGGCTTTCTAAAGCACAAGATGAAGACACATCCCAGTAAATGGTGCTCAAAGATCATGTGAACTTCAATGATGTAACCACCCAGCTGAATGAGAAAAGGCTCTTCTTCCAGCATTCAGCTATGATTCTCAGCAGGAGAGTTTGTGGAAATGAGTGTAAACAGATACTGGAGGCGAGACTTTTTTTTGTAGTTTTTCTTCAGTAGCTTCCAAGATAACACAGAGATCAGTATTTTCGTTAACAGACAAAAAAAAAAAAAAAAAAAAAAAAGTTGTCCCTCACTGAGCCAAGCCTTCATCTTCAAGAATGTATATTATGCCCTTTTATCTTCCAAATTCATTCAAAACCACATGTGCCTTTATCAAGACAATAACCCAGGAGAGGTCAGTGACAACTTGTATACCTTGCCCTCAACTGCTGTTACTGTTAATACTATCAGTAAATTATTCTTTTTAAATACCCATAGCTGAGGAACACAACTATTTAGGTACATGTTGAACATCCAAGAAATTGGCCTAAAACCCACCACAAAGTAAATGTATTTGGAAGGGGGAACCTGCCAACTAGCTAGCAGGAAGGCTTACCCTTACTTCTTTGCCACTGGTGTCATCTAGCCCACAGCATAGCCTGGCAGTTTCTTGTGAAACCTGCTATATAAAGTATATATAGCATTGTCCTGTAAAGTGGTGGGTTTGTTTGGGTTTTTTTTTTCAGTTCAGTGAGCGCCTTTTTGCTTCTTTCCCAAACAAGGATGTACTCCCAGGGATATAAGCTTCAAGTACATTTTATCAAGTACAGTTTAGGTGACCACAAGCAGAACGAGGGCAACACTAACTTTCTTGCCATAGCTTCCTGAGTCTGTTCCCAATGCCAGTCTAACTTTTCACCTTACTTTTAAGTCATTTACGGATTATATCCTACTTACATTAGGTCATGTCTCCACAAGGAAGCACAATACAGACTGAAAAGAAATAGTGAATAAGTGAGAGTCAGAAACAGCACACTCATGCAAAGGGATTCTTCCAATGAGCGGACTCTCAAAGCAACGTTGCCTGCATTCGACTCATCACCTCCAACACATACTGGATCTGTTTCCCATATGGGAAAAAAAACCTAGGATTCTCCTTTAAAATTAGTAAAGTTTTGTATAGCCCTGAAATGGAAACTAGTATCCGCAATGTACACAAGAGATTTCACAGTTCCAGCCCATTTTTTGCAGAAGTTGTTCTGCTGCTAAGCTGACTGACTCAAATACGAGCCATAAAATAGCACAGATTCCTATATTTTGGCAATCCTCAGTGTTTTGGTGTCATACACATTCTTGCTTTCACATGCACTGGGTAAATTGTACACATTTTTGCATTATTATGCTACCTTGGTTTGTGTCACGGGTAATGAATAGCCACTCAGGTTAAAAAAAAAACGTGAAGAGTTGTATATTACTACACACATGAACTACTGGAAGGAAAAAACAACTCAGCTCAGCAGACGCAAGAGCAGCCGGCAACAACAACAGTATCAGTATTTCGAAGCCACAGCTGGGACTTTACCTCCATGTCCTCCCTTATCTCAGCCTGTGTATAAGGGATATGGCAGGCACCCACCTCCACCCTCCTCCCAACCACCCCCCAGTCAAAACAAGAGCCCTTCATTCTGCCACATGGCAAAGCATATCCACCGCCACAAACCTTGGGCTCCTGGCCTCATGCCTGCTGCCTTCTGGGCGTTGAGAGGAAGAAGTGGAAAGCTGGGACCGCCGGGCTGCTAGTGGGAGCTGCCATGGCACTGCCCTGTGGTGTGGCAGGGAACCTCGCTCCAGCCACCGCCACACCGCATCAATGTAAAGTAGTTCACTTACCACCAGTGGTATATCACTTCAGTATGGGGATCATTGGCCTAAATGAAACCAAAGTACTTCTTTTAGTAGAAACTGCTCTCTTCAGTGTCCATTTTACAGTGGCCTTTCATGAAAATGTCATTATCCAGGGGAGTTTTTTACTAGCACATTTGATTAAAAAAAAAAAAAAAAGAAAACACAACCTTGTCATTATCATATTACCATTTTAAAGTTTCCATAGACTCAAGCTCCTCTGAGAATTTCACACAGGACCTAGACACATGCAAAATTACAAAAATGTCAATTAAAAAATTCAATATTTTGGTTTGACAGATCTGTGCATATTTCCCCTGTCAGTCATCTTAACAAATCTCATGGATATCAGTCTTCCTCCTTCACAAAAAAAAGACTGTACTTTGCCATTGAAAGACTTTTATTCAGTTCAATTATTATTGTCTGGTTATAACATATAGGAAACAACACTGGCTGGGTAGCTGAAAGCATCCTGGCCTTAGGACTCCAGTTCTTAAAGCTCAGTGCAGCGTACTGTAAGGAAGGCCAATTTTGATATCAGGGATTAGGGGGGGCATCAAAAACCAACTTATGCTTTCAGGTTTTTAGGACTGAAGTTTCACATACCCAGAACAGCAGTACTCCGGGAATTCACGTTAAACAAAATCATCTCCAAATTTACTGCTGTTCCAAAATATCTAAGCATTATTAGGCTTTCTCATACCAATGATGTGACTCCATGTCACATTTCTAGGAGTCCTTTGCCCTTACAGGAAGAATTTTGGTTCTACCAAGTGTCTAAAATCTGCAGCACAACAGGCCAGTTGTGCAACACAAGGGAACTCTCCTTACTCCACACAAAATTTCATGATGCTGAAACCTGCCACCCAAGTGCCTTTCACTGGTCCTTTTCTTTTAAATACACATCAGTCTCCCAGGTAGCGTTTTAAACACTTTCTAAATAAAAAATACTTGGATGCTAACCTAACAGGCAGCGTTCACCTCAAAAAGCTCCATGTTGCAGATACAGTGCATCGCTGCCAACACTCTCTTCACGGATACTTCAAAAGCTTCAGGCAGGGGGTAGGAGATTTGATATTCATTTCCAGCCATTATTAAATCGGTCACTTCTGATCCTTTCTTAGATTTAATTGCCAGTGCTAACTGTGTAACCTTTTTGTAACATACTAAAAACTAACTTTCACTACTCCCAAAAAAACGAGATATTTATAAAGAGAAAACTCTGTGCATCTTCACCCTATTTTGTAACTGGCTAAAGTTGCACATTATCCGTACTATTCTATCACATCTACAGTAGCCAAGTACAAATTTTAGTACAAATAACTTCATAGTACAAATTAACTTCTTTTTCTTAAGTTTGATTCACAAAATCAGATAAATGAATGCACATGCCAGACTAGTCAAACTTAGTTAAGATTTTTTGTGCTACCTTAACCAAATAATAATAAAAACTAATTAAAGTAATTTGATATTGGAAAGATAATACAGGGTACTGTAGTCGAGAGATGTCTACCAACTCCATCAACACTAACTCTCTTCAAAACATAACAAAGTTATAAGAACAAAAAAGAATTTAATAATCCTCTATAGCAATAGCTGAAGCTTCAAACTACCAAGAAAAGCCAACAGTTTGTGTGATTCAATATTTTATTCAACAAGATATCATTCCACGTTTAGATAAGAAATGAGCTGCTTCTTCAAAGTTTCTTCCCCTCATTCTGCAGTTAAAATGCCTTTTCCCTAAGCATCCCCCAGATATTTTATCGCATATTTCAATCACAACTTATATTTCTCACTTACAAAAAATTCGCATTACAAGCATACAAGAATAATATGTCAAAGGGCAAACAAACCTCCCACACACCATCATACCCTTCCCTGCAAAGTGCTACTCAGTTAGGATGATTACCACTAATATACCCAGAAGAGTGCTGTAGCAATGGCTAGGAAAAGAATATTTACTTGTGCTATATGCTTTGCATTCACCACAAACTTCTTAATAAAAAGTTTATTCAACTATTTATTCATCCACTGATATTTTCAATGCGCCTATCCTCATTATGTCCTTTAGTCACACACCCACATATCTCTGTGGCCATAACAGCTGCCCATAATGCCCTTTGTGTGCAGAGGGATCCCGTTGATATAAAGGTAACAGAAAGTTGCAGGCATTGCAATGAAATACGGTACCTAGATCTAAATTCAGAAAGTTCAGGCAAAGCTTCATAGTCTCTAGCCCTTTGCAATACACCACATAGTTACTGAACCAAAACCTGCTCAGTAATTAAGCCTCTGATTTGACCACCTCACTTCTTAAACTTACTTTTGTGAAGAGCATTGCCTCACTCCAGAACTTAAAAGACAAAACCAAAGCTAATGATTAACATGCTGATTAAATGAAAGCTTAACGCCTCCAAGTTACAATGTGCTGCAATGTTTTTTCTTTCCTCTCAACAACTGTATCAAGAATGTTTATTCTTCAGTTGAAGAACATTCACTGAACACTTCATCAAACAAAGCCAACAACGCTACAGCCCATTATTTTTTCACTGTGGTCTAAAGCCAGAACCAGTTTAAATACCTCACCATCTATCATCCTGCAAGTAATCATGTTAATATGCATCTCCCTTCCCCCAGCCCAAACAGTACCACATACATACTTTGCATTGCCCCTTGGTAGTATCTGTTACAAAAGATACACCACCACCCTGCCAAAAAAACCTCTCTTGAAATCTCAGAAACAAGGTCACAGCATCTCCTATTATAGCCTGAATTTTACCAAGGCTTTTGTCAGCAATTAAGGAGAAGAACACGCAGATATTTTAGAAGACAGTTTTGAGATGAAGTTTTTCAATGTAAGAGAAACCAAAGGAAAACCTGTCAACAAGCAGTCTGATAGAAAAGCAACAGTGAAATGTGGCAGAAAACAAGTACAGAACAGATGATATTTGGGGTTCTATAGATACAACTTCGGAAGACAATATTGCATGCAGATCCCTGATAATCCCAGAAGCAGTGAATTCATGACCATATGCTTTTATCTGGGTAAGCTTTTATCCATTCTCTCCCTCTTCTCTTTGGGAGCCTTTCACAAACTCACACAAACCATCAGCCATTTGACCATTAAATTTGTCTGAAACCAAGCAAAATGCTTAACAGTTGCTGAGAAATGACCAGACAGACACATGGCATGTCCTCAGCATAACGAGGAATGCAGACTGCCATCACGTTTGTCTGGACAAGGAGAGACCGATGGCACAGCTAAAAAGTCAAAAAAGGGGCAAAGTCTTCTTACTAAACATAGCATCTGCTTATGAACGTGGTATTTATTTGCAGTCCAGATTCATCCCAAAGTCGCTCCTTAAATTAGGTGGCACATTTCCTAAGTGACCCCCAAAAGCTCTGTAAAAGAAAGAAGTCTCCATGTCAGTGCCCAGCACTGTAGTCCTTACTGTCATAATGTAAAGTTTTGCTAAAAACTTCTCTGAATTAGATTTACAGATTTATTTTCAGATTCTCTTAAATTCTTTAAATTCAGGACCTGCTTTTTGTACGAAACAGAAGCCTTTTGATGTTTCACAATAAACCCTTTAACAAAATAACGTGACGGTGGAGTGCTACAGGAAGGACTCAGACCCTCAGCACCTGTCACTGGCCAAGAAAGGCAGTCTTCTACAACCCTGCCTGCCAGAGTCATTGCAATTTACAGAGAAGTCGTTGACAGTATCTGACAGCATTCTGCTTCCTGTTCAAACAGTTCTGATGGGAAAGTTCCCATAAGTAGGTCTTGTTGCTGTTTTCAGATGATGACTCAAGGAGGAAATTAAAATCACTGTATTCACTATGATGCCAATGCAAAATATACAGAAATATAACTTCCTATTTTAAAGATCTTTCAACAACTACCTAGAAAACTACCATTTAAAAAAAAAAATCTGCTGTTATATATAGCAATATTTGATATACACTTACATATATTTACTACAGTTTTAGAATAAATCAAACAGATCAAAGAAAATACTGGAAGAATTTGCCAAATAGTCAAGAATGTATTTTATATTCAAACTGGTTTCATCTATAAAACCTGCTGGTGGGATATACTTGATTATAAAACAGGCTTAAATGGAAATTATGGTAAGCTGTTCAAAAAAATAGATTCAACAAACAACATCTCCTTTTGATGTTTCTTTTTTGTATGACCCAAACATTCTCCCCTTTCATATCTGCATATTAATTTTTTCCCAGACAGCTAATATACTAACTATTCTTTCCCTAGAAGTTGCTCTGGAGGGGGAATTAATTATTTTTGTAGCTCTTTGACAAGATCGTTGATTGTTGTGGCATGTTTACTCCCAACTTGAACTCCAAAATGTCATATTGTGCCTCATTTAGCCTTGCTTGTTTAAAATTGTGCCAACGTGACAACTTGCGTGCTTTCAGCAAACTGTTGTATTTCTCATGGCATCACTGCATGTGCACAGTCAAAAAATATTTTGCTTTTGTTTTAAGTTGCTGACATGTTTCAGTTCTGCTTTGATTAATACATGCTTGATTACATGTCAACAAGAAGTTACATTAAAGTGACAGAACTTAGACATTTAGAGATACACTGTTCTGAATTTAAGATTACAAATTTTCACAATTGAAAATAAAATTTCTCAAGCCTATGTACAAGATACATTTTCAGTAACAAAAGTTTCAAGTAATTTCTCAAAAGACACAATGTTATGTATCTAAATTGAAATGGAAGGAGAGGGAAATTGTAAATCCCACTTCTGTAGTGATTTCCTCAATTGCTCTTTCCTGTGTAAAAAGGAAAACACCTTCCAGCATTGATGGAAGGCAGCCCTGCCCATGTAGAAGCGACCAAGAACAGGGAGAGACACTTTCACAAGAGTCCTTCTGAATGCCATTGATTAAAGTACAAGAACAAGAAATTTAAAATTAGCCACTAGAGAAATTAGCCAGACATGACTGGTTTTCCATTAACTAGGTTTGGAGAAACGACCATGCCCTTTGAAGGAAAGTTGAGAAATTATAATCACTTTGTTGTTGCTATTTTGCTAGCAGTGAATCGCAGAAAGTTATCATCTGCATCTCACTACACCTTTTGTTATGAAAAGAGGAGGCCTGTCAATGATCACTGCAAACTCGCTGCAGGTATTTTTAGTATCCATAACACATCCACAAAGCAAAAAGAAATCTGAATTATTTCACTGTTACTGTAAATAAAAGGAATTATGTTTCCCCTCTGAACTCTCCATGTAAGAAGCATAAATAAATAAATATGTGTTTGTTTTTGCACAGCCAAGATAAGCAGCTGTGACTTTTTCTCAAGGGAAGGGTGCTTCCTTCCCAGCAAAACAATCCAGGTCATTTGTCACTATGACGGCATCAACTCAATGCAGCAGTAATTTAATTTTAAAGACTTACTAATTTGAATGCACTATACTCTATTTGTAAACCCTAGGAAAAAAATTTAGAATGTATTTTTGTGATTGTTATCTTTTTGCAGGTTTTCTATTCACTTAAAAGCAGATTATACTACTCTGTTACATCTCTAGTTCTGGTTTTGATCCTTCTATCTAGACTTATTACTTCAGTGACGTGCTGATATTTGCCAGCAATATCAAAGAATTCAGCAATTTCAGGATCCTGAAATACTTCAGTAATGAATCAGACTTTTGATTTCATTCTGCTGCTCTTTTTTCCCCTATTAGAGCCTTTCCCTTCTGCCTTCTCCCTGCAGCTTTCATACCCTCCACAAACAGATGTCCCCTGGCTTCCCGGCGCAGCTGTGCGTCAGCTGATGGCAATCTGTCCTGCAGCCCCCGCGCTCCTGCCCAGCCACCCTCCGTCTCCATCCCCTCCTGCCGGAGGATCCCTGGCACTTCCAACAGAAGACAGGAGCTGATGCGTAAGCCATGAAATGCAACTCTGAGGCTCAACTTCAGGACAGCACGTAACTGCAAGCAGAGTGCCATTGATTTCAAACACTGTGATTTTTTTGCTGCTGCTGCTTCCCCCATTTCAACGCGTGGACTGTGCAGTTCTATTTGCATCTCTGCAAGGAACACACAAAAAGACCAACAACTGTCAATTACTTCAATCACACTTCACCAGTTTTGTGTGAACATGGTTTGGCCGCCAGCATATACAGACCCAAAACTTCCCGTCGCTATTTAACTCTTACCTGACAGCAGAGTTGAAGAGGTGTTAAGCCACTGGTTATCAACCATGAGTCATTCTGCTTGGGTACAGAGCAAATATGCCTTAAAGTAAGCAGTTAAGAGGTCTTGGTCTAGTTACAGCCACAGTGTGGAAAAGAAGATGAGAAGAAAGTGACAGAAGAGGTGCAACGACCAATAATGTCGTATGACTTGAATCTCACACACAGAATGTTGCAATGCTTGGAGAAGGACTAAAAATGCTTTACCAACCTCCGCTCATGAGTGAATCCGTGCCTTGTGGAATAGATGAAAGATGGGTAGCTTATGATCCTTGACCAGACATAACCTGTGACTTTATTTCATAAAATTCACAGCAATATGATTTTCTTTTTACATTATTACTGCGTAACTCTATAGCGTGCATTAACGTAATTCAACAAAAATTACCGCATAGCCTGTTCTTTTCCACTAACCCTGCTCTGCAGTATAAGCATAGCCCTCTACCACACTTATTTTACCTAGTTCCTCTGCAGGGTTAATTACCTTGGGCAGATCTTTGTGCTAACACAGCAGTATTGCTTTTAGTACTTGAACAAGCTTGTTTAGAGCCTCTTGAGTGCATCTCTGCATACGCTGTACTGTGCCTCGGGGACATATCCTGAGAGCTGCATTCTTATAAGTACCTTGAAGTTGTGCACCAGCTCCTTAAATGAGAGCTGGATGCCTATATCCATCCTCTAGGCACTTTTAAAACACCTACACTCAGCTTTGTTTTATCCAAAATAATAATGATAGTAATAGTTCTTGCTTCAGTAGGGTGCGAAATCCTTGGTTGAACTTAACAATTCTCAACTGCAGTTGCTCTATTATAAAGGACAGCTCTAAAGAGGCAATAAAATACTTAGTTTATAGACACAGACACATGCACAGGTTGTTGCTAAATTGGTAATTTCTTGTCGTCTCATGACAAAAATAACACATTCTCAAGATACCAACTGAGCATAATTTTTTATGATGATACTACTAAGAAAACTTTCATGTAAATAATTGGTCAATAAGGCTATGAAAGTTGTTTCTGCTGTCTTCTAGATAAATCATAAAGAGGTCCTACAAGGACTTCAGTTGACTACCTAGACCCAAAGCCAGTGACCCAAATGGTACAGTCCTATCTAGGTTCTTATGGACATCACTACAATTACAGATATATATTCTGCCTTTCAGGATACCACATTCTATTTATCAAAAATAGGTTACAGTAAATAAAAATTTAAAAAAAAAAAATGTAAAGCAGAATACTGCAAATATTAACTGTTCTTCCTTTGTCTTAGACAATCTGCATTTTACCCCACCTAACACCATCATTAAGATCTGAATCTACATTGTTCAAATTCACCAATATCCATGGAATGAGGACTCTTGATTTTTGTTCTTGAATCTGAGAGCAGAGTTTAGTCCAAAAGTTCATACCAATGTTTTATATTACCCACACAGGATGCACCCAGCCACAAAAAGCTGAAAGTGAAATAATCACTGTTACATCCTCTAAGTCTGGGGTAGCACACTGCAGTTAATAACAGAGGTTGTGTGAAACCACAGTGGAAAAAGAAATGCTGGACTTCATGGTCCCCCAGCTACCTCAGTGTTTGCTGTCTTAAGTTACAGGGTACAAAGCAGAGAAGTCACTTTCTTTTGCATCTGTGAAAACAGAATTTTTATATATTTTTATGAGTTTTTCTGAAACCTCCTATGGAAAGAGCCAAATTTACTATTTGGTGGAGCTAGCAGCAGTGGTATTCTAACACCGTATCATATCAAATACTGCATAAAAATACATACTACCCATGTAAAATACATACTACCTATGTAGAAATGCAATATAAAATACATACTACCCACGCAGAAGACCAAGCTAACCAAATAAAATTGTTTGACTGCATCCTTCTAAGCTTAGCGAGTACCTCCTAGCA
Source organism: Rynchops niger (assembly GCA_013400035.1). Taxonomy (NCBI): domain Eukaryota; kingdom Metazoa; phylum Chordata; class Aves; order Charadriiformes; family Laridae; genus Rynchops; species Rynchops niger. Next base: position 42,608 of record VXBH01005732.1, read on the forward strand.
CAGGATGCAAGACCTCCCTGAACATCCCCCAGAAAACACTCACGGCAATGCCAGAGCTGTGCAAGGCAAAATAATGACATTGGTTCAGCTAGCAAGTCTAAGACGAAAAATAACTTTCCAAGAAGGGCAGCTTTTTCCATGGTACATGTACATGAAACAAGGATAGAAAACAAAGAATTCACATTTTGTCTCTAACAGAAATTTACTTATGACACTCCAGTAAGTTTAGTCGCTAGCATCGCCACTTGTGGAGAAAAACAGCAAACAAAAACACACATGTGTATGCCAACCATCAAAATATTTAGAAAAAACAATATATGGGCTCTCAAGCTGAATGGGGCAGGGAACCTGGTAACAAAGGAGATAGAAAAGGCCGAGACAGTTGGTGCCTTCTTTGCCCTGATCATTACTATTAAGACCACATTTCACAAGCCCCCAGACCACTGACAAATCCTGAAGCAAAGGTTTACCCTCGGTGGCAGAGGATCGGGTTAGGGAACATTTAAACAAACGAGATACATGAGTCCATGGGACCTGATGAGATGCACTCACAAATGCTGAGGGAGGTGGCCGATGTGACTGTGAGGACACTCTTGATTATCTTTGAAAGGTCATGGTGCTTAGGCAAGGTTGAGGAGGACTGGAAGAAGGCAAATGTCACTCCTGTCTCCAGGAAGGGCAAGGAGGAGGACCCGGGGAGCTACAAGAGAATCATAGGCTCATCTCCATGCCTGGGAAGGCTCAGAGGAAATCTTATCCACATGTATGAATACCTGATGGGCTGGGAGGAAGTAGAGAAGATAGACTCTGCTTCACAGTTCCCTGAAAGCACAAGAGATGATGGGTGTAAACTGAAACATAGAAATACATAAAAATCCATTTAAACGCAGGTAAAAATTTTTCCAGTTCAAGGGTTGAACACTGGCCCAGGTTGCCCAGAGAAGCAAGTAAAAAGACAACCCGGGAGCAAATTCTCAAAAATTTCATACAGACCCCTAACTCCACATTAATAACACAGGGTTGGTGCTGCAAAGGCTAGAGAACAAATAAAAAAATCTTTACTAGGTGTTCATCATGTCATGGGAATCCGTACTCAGCTTCTATATAGTGTAAAGTAGCAGTAAATTGGAGACAGAATATAAAGGAAGTCAGATGTTGGATTCAAAAATTTATTAAATAAATTAGGAAAAAAAAGCCCATCCATAATAGTTCAACACAAAGACAGAACTTTAACCAAGGAAGCATCATGACACACAGTACTGGAAACTAGGAATATATGAAAGAAATCTCCCGAGTTCTTGATATATTCAGGCACTCTGTCTCAAGCATCTGTCACTGGCCACTCTTACAAATAGGATACACGCCACATGGAGCTTCAGTTGGCCCCAGATGGCTGTTTCTATGATCTTAACTCAACATTTTGGTACTGGCTACCAGGGAAAGAGGAATGCCGGGTAACAACACAGCCCCCTCTTTACCCCCTGCAAGACCATAATCCTCAACTCTTAAAGAAGAGCTTGGTGAAATACAGGAGCTGAGGAACTGGGGTTTAGAGTCATTCTTCCCATTTATAAATTCATCCATGTGGGAAGGATACACAGTATGAACAGTCTTTGTAAGGTGACAGGTGAACAGACAAAAATGAATACAGCTAGGACTTACACGCAACCTCTATTTTACTAACAGACAGCTAAGAGCACTGGTGTGGCTTAATACCTTAGCCCTGGATACAGGTTGCTGTTTCAATATAGCCTTCAGTTTCTATAAATTATTCACATATGTATAATAGGTGTTTTCATAAACAAGTTCTAATGGATGTTCTTAATTTCAAGAGTGTGGCTCACTTATCTAACTCCTTTGGCACACAGCAATTTGAACTCTGTTTGGGTTCCTTTCTGGAAAGAGCACAAGAGGTAATCTTCATTCCGATGGAACGAAGCTATAAATCTTTCACTGTTGTGCAAAGCCAAGTAAGAAAACAGTTGTTTTCTTAGCATGAGACAAAGTAATATTGTACGCAAAACATATAGGGGCAGAGCCTCAGCTGGTTTGAGTTTGCTTGTTTATAATAACAGCAGTGGAACAGTGTCAATTTACACACACACACAACATGCCACCAAGAGCTTCCAGTGGAGGCTGCATGAAGAAACACCAGCAGTGCTTTTTTCACCACCACCCCTACAATTTTAAGTCAACAAATCAAAGCAATTATTTGCCGCTTTAAAGCCAGCTATAATTTGCACCTTTTGCACAATTATGTCTCTCCTGAATGATGCAATTTCCTTCCTACTCCCTACAAACAGGGCATACCACTAGAATTATGCCTTCTGAGGATGAGGCATGTGAATGGAGCTCTTAAAGGAATGGCAACTTCAATCAGCAACTCAGCTTTTTTTAATTATCAAAATGAAATTCTTCCTTTTTATTAACTGGTGAAGTGAGACGTACAGCCCCTCAAAGAAAGCAGAACACAGTCTCTAAAATCAGCATGTCTCTTTGCAATGGGAGCACATCTAATTCCTACAAGCAGGAAAAAAGTCTGGGAATAAAATATTATTATAGCAAAATAAAATCTCTCAACAGCTGTCGTAGGGCTCACTCCTGGAAGATGCCAACTGCAATGAAGGGCCAAATGAGAGGGGTGGAAGTCCAGCCTCCTCATCAGCAAGATGTAGGGAGGAGAGGAAGTGGATCAAAAAGCCCTTGAACAGCACAGCAGATTCTGTTAGCAAAGAGGGCTGAAAAGCTTAAAACAGCCACAAACAAAATCACACAACTGCAATAAACTCAATCCCAAAATCCCTGTGTCCCAACAGAGGAACAGCAAGCAGAGAAGAGGTGACAGAGAGGGTCATTTCTGTGTTGAGACAGCCATTTTGGGTGTCATTGTGAATGTGTACGAGGACCATAAGGGTTCGTTAATCACAGAAGGAAGACATACCAGGATCCAAGCATCAACATTAATGGCCCAGTTGGTCAAGAAATAGAATTTCTCCTTTGGAAATTTAATCACGTTTTCTGTTCAAAGACATCTTGTGTAATGTTTTGATAATCTTCAATCAACAGCAAGCTGGCCCACATGCCTGACATTTACACCTGCATGTTCAAGTCACTAACAATAATCCAGCATAAGATATTGATAACTGGAGTCAAAGGACAAAGATACAGAAGAGGACACTGACCTGTAGTGAAGCAGAATTTGGCACAGCAGACTGAAAATAATCCACGCCTTAAAATAGATGAATGCTTTTGTATATTCACTTAACACAGCAAAGTAAATTAAAATTGCTGATAACTGATATGTTTAGTACTAACAATTATACTGTTACCAGTGTTAACGTCTCATCTTTATAAACAAAGGCATTTACTGCTTGCTTTGCATTACAAAAAATATCCCGACTATATATATTTAAGAATGATATCAGTTACAATAAGTCGATTCAGATAACTAACACAGTTTAACGTACTTCAGCGAAAGCGTTCACTTCTAGTGCATACTGCTGGTGTGCCAAGCTTGCTAGAAGTAAGAAGCAACATTCCTTCCATCTACTACAATTAAATGGGCTGTATGGAGTGAATACCAATTCAATGTCAGGGCTTCTCATCTTTTTTTTAAGGGAGCATTTCTCTGTTATGCACCTAAAAATTAGCAACAGCAGCACAGCTTTCTCTTTTCTCAAAACTTTGATTTTAATTGCTTGCTCTCCTAGCCACAACATCACGCGAAAACTTCTTCCAGGGAGAGGGGGTGATCTGAATCCTAACAGCTGCAGTGCTTGTTGGTCTGGTTATTTAGCGGTAAAAATTAAACACCCCATATTAATGAACAGTCTCTCCTTTCCTGCTGCAAGAAAAATAAAGCCATTGCTACTGCCATTAAGGAGAGTCATCAGCATCTCAAACTATCAAATTCTTTAAACAAGTCAGAGAAAGATAGTTACATATTTGTCCACTATCATTGCTAGAATTGTTCAACAATACTAATGCCTTTTTATCTCAAATCTGGGTCTGACCCTTAGGCACACCCAAGGATGCTGGCTGCAGTTTGATGGGTCTGAAGAGAGTCATTGACTAATTTGTCCACCACCATGCTCAGAAAGGAAAGGTTTGCTAATCGGCTAGAAACCAATATGGTTTGACATTTCTCCGAGTCACTAGTTGCAGACAAAGTTGCACCCCCTCCAGCCAGGAAAGGCTTCATAACCCTGTCCATGAGCCTCTTTCAGAACAGCCAGCACCACCTGAACAAGGCAGTTAACTTTATTTAATAAAGGCAGACTGTTCACTTCCAATTTAGGAAACCTCCAAGGATACTGTCTGGCTCCTCCTAACTATCCTAATAGGCCTTCATGATGTTACTATTTAAAAATCCAGGGCATAGAGACTCCAAAAGCCAGTCTGGTAGCTGGGAATTAATTGGAAATGATAAATTCGAAGTCTCATCCTCCTAATCTCTGGGCATAGCTCAGCCACCCAATCCTGGAAGAGGCCACACCAACAACTCCATGCTCCAGTCCTCAGGAGCTCCACTTCACAGCAGCAAAACCCACCAGACACCAATTTGGGCAGGTTGAGACCTCTTTGCTCCAGAGGAGCAATGCAAAATGAACCAAGAGAGTCAGAACTGAGCCACTGGATAACTGAACGCATTTCAGTGTTTACATCTACTTCTACAACTCCTTTGAGAAAATACACAATAGAGATGCTGAGAAAATCTAAGAAATTTTGTCATTAAGCTTAACAGGTCTCCTGTCAAAAAAATTATTTGCACTGCTCTCAAACTAGCACAAAGACAGAGAAGGGTTAGAAAGTGAACTGAATCCTAAACACTCCAGTTCAAGGAAATATTTACTTTTCTTAAGCCTAAATAATTTCATACAAGATGATTTTCTTTTGTTGCAATAGTGCATCCACACTATTATGCTGCATGCCAACAAAATGCTTGATTCTGAAAAGATAAAGCAGTCTTGTCTTGAAAAGTCTTTTGTGTGAAGGGAGATATTGCACTAGACACCTCACAGAGACGGACACAAAGGAGCAATCTTGGTTTGCTGTCTTTTCAGCTCTTCTGAAGCTTCTCCCTCTTCTAGAAGTTCTTTCTTTGGTAGGATGTTAAACCCACTGGAAGTGTTTAGAAGATCTCATGGCAGACAGCGAAGGTCTAATCTGTTATTAATATCAAGGATGGTCGAACACATATGGATAATATAGGAAATGATAAAGGACAGTCCCTACAAGACAAAAGTAATAGCAGAGCAAAAGATTTAAGGGGAAACAAGAGCCAAGCTGCAGATATTTCCTGCAGCATCATACAGAGCCTGCATAGAGAACTAAACATTTACACTAATGAAAAGCAGAGATACACAAAGAGAAAAGCAGCACAGTCTGATTAACGAGAAAAGACACTAATCATCATCAGACTATCAGCACTCTTCAAGTTGAAAACACTACCTTTCCGAGATGAATGCAAATTCATGCATCGCAAGCAAATGCACTTTAACATTTAGAAACCTAAGAGAAATGTCTTCAGTTATACAAATATAAAGGACACAAGAAATTATAGTAGGAAATAAATTCAGGACATTCAAAATACAGCTCAGGAATATTGTTTCAATAGTAAAAGGATGGTAAATTTTAGGCCTTCCATTTTGCAAGTAATTCTGACAGCACTTCAACACAAAAGCAAACCAACAACAGAAAACACAAACCTCATTGATTTTCTTGCAAAACCATCTATAGTTACTCTAAATCATTCCCATGCCCCCAATAATAAATACAGCAATTCATCAAAACCATGAAAAGACCGTTCACAGGATAACAACACAGAATTTAAAAAAAAAAAAAAATCAGAAACCCAGACAAGCTATGAGTATGAAAAAACCCCACACCTCTCTCATCACCATATAAACACTTTTCTGACTACGTTACAGCTTGGTAGCAGTCCTGAGAGAGCCATCCAATACAGAAATGTAATCAAAAAGGAAAAGTGAATGTGTGGGCTTGCATTAATCCTTCTCTTTGTTACATAATACTGCTATTAATTTACAATTAGTTCTTAGATTAGAAACTTAAGATTTTATTTCATAAATACCACTGGGAATTAGAAGAAACTGCAGATGGAATTAATTGGATTTGGAGGAGGAGAAAGGAGGATTGTGTCTAACTTGACAGCTCAAAGCAGTGCCATCATCTCAGTGTTTTCCATTATAATTACTGCTATTCTGGTATGCACAGCTGGTCAAGCCAAGCCACAGAATCATCAGTAACAGAACTCAGGATAGTTAGAGCCCATGATCTGGCTAGATGATAGTCGTTTATAGTCTGAGTCTGTACTTCACCATAGCTGCTCCCGAGGTTGTCCAGAAAATCCTGTCCACCTGCTCACTCCACACAGTATCTCCCAATGTGGAAACAATTCAGAAAGAACTAGAAGCAATAGGGTAGTTCAAAACCTGCTACCAGGTGGTGGCGTGTCCAACACACACGTTAAAAAAAAAAAAAGTTACTCACTGCTAACAGCACATGCTTTCTGTGAGCAGGAAATAATTGAGAGGCACATTGAAATGAATAGCAGGAGGGCCAAAAAGATCACAGGACGATCAGATGAACTTTTATTTGCTACCGCTTTGACTGAAACATCTTCATGTGTACTGAAGTTATCAGGACCATTCTCCAACTTGAATTTGGGGCAGGAACTACAAAGCCACACACTTGTCCCAGCTGAAATTACAAATCATTTAGAATCATAGAATCATAGAATTGTTAGGGTTGGGAGGGACCTTTAAAGATCATCTAGTTCCAACCCCCCTGCCATGGGCAGGGACATCTCCTACTAGATCAGGTTGCTCAGAGCCCCATCCAGCCTGGCCTTAAAAACTTCCAGGGATGGGGCTTCCACCACCTCTCTGGGCAACCTGTTCCAGTGTCTCACCACTCTCATGGTGAAGAACTTCTTCCTAACGTCCAGTCTGAAACAACCCATCTGTAGTTTTAATCCCTTCCGTCTAGTCCTACCATTACCTGACATCCTAAAAAGTCCCTCACCAGCTTTCTTGTAGGCCCCCTTAAGATACTGGTAGACCACTATAAGGTCTCCTCGAAGCCTTCTTTTCTCCAGACTGAACAACCCCAACTCCCTCAGTCTGTCCTCATAGGAGAGGTCCTCCAGCCCTCTGATCATCCTCGTGGCCCTTCTCTGGATATGCTCCAGCACATCCATATCTCTCTTGTAGTAGGGGCTCCAGAACTGGACGCAGTACTAGAGGTGGGGTCTCACGAGAGTGGAGTAGAGGGGGAGAATCACATCCCTCGACCTGCTGGCCACGCTTCTCCTGATGCAGCCCAGGATACGATTGGCTTTCTGGGCTGCAAGCGCGCACTGATGGCTCATGTTGAGCCTCTCGTCCACCAGCACCACAAAGTCCTTTTCTTCAGGGCTGCTCTCAAGCCAGTCAGTGCCCAGCCTATATCGGTGCTTGGGATTGCCCCGACCCAGGTGGAGGACCTTGCGCTTGGTCTTGTTGAACTTCATGAGGTTTAAATAGGCCAAAAGTACAGTTTCTTACAATGCAAGAACCTAAGAACCTAACACGATGTTACTGTCAAAAGACAGGATCCACCACCACCTCTCCACCCACCACCCTGCTATGTAACTCTAATGTCCCTCTAGTTTCAGCACTGCCAATTGTGCAGCCCCACGAGCACCAGTACTGGTCCCAAGAAGAAGGTAAAAGAGTGACGGGACCAGGAGAAGGGAGGGCAGAACTAAGACCTTCAATGGCCGTCCAGTCTAAGCTCAACTTAAGCTGATCACAAAGCAACACCCAAACTAATGCCAGGACTACAAGCAATTTGCTCAATGACTCCAGAACGTATGGCTGAAAATTCTCATTTCAAATAGTAAAAACTTTTAAAATATTTGTATACATAGCAATTTTAGTGAACCTTAATCTTTGCATCTAGAAGAGATTTGTGAAAAACAAGACAGCTTAACTCTGAATAGTCTAAAGATAAAGATACTGTCCAGGAACTACTATGAATAGATCCTTATAGTCTGCTTTGTCTTCTGAGAACAAAGAAATCAAGGAAGAGTCGGTGAAAACAGCAGAATGGGAATTTCAAAATTTTTGACATTGTAAGAGAGAGAAAAATATCTACTTGTGACTATGAAAAAAGTGTAATTTGACAACTAGAAAAAGAACATTTTAAAAAAATGATATTTAATAGCTTCACACAATTTAGACATATTTTATGATCTTTTTAAAGAGATTACAAGCATATTTACTACAGAGAAGCCATAAGAAACTGTTTTATTAGTTACTTGTATTAAATAAGAAATCAGTGCTATTCAACATCCCCAATGTCACCCTCATTCAGATATTGTATAATGATGTAACAATTATTCCAGATTTACATGTTTACAAGTTAAAAAAAAAAAAAAAAAAAGTAAATTGTCCCCTCTCTCTCTCTCTTTTAAAAGACAAAAAATTAATTCTGTTAGGATTCCAGCTTGTGTCTTATGAGTAATATTGAGTTGGGAGTTAAGAGTAATTCCCAATAGATTAACTTTCACCCCCAAAACTTAAGGCTCCACAAATTATTTTCTCATTTCAAGCCAATTTTTTAAAATATCACTTCTGAGCAAATTGAATGTAACTATTTTAGTTTAAGAAGCACTTCCTCACCTGCTCAGATCTGTAAATTTTTTTGACACAAAGCATTATTAGACACCATCTTGCATTAATTGTTGCATCACTAAATACTCTGGAGTGGTCTCTTTTAATCTTTCTTTCCTCAGAGATATCTAACTTTTCATGAAGTATTTAAATATTCATCAAGTTAGAGGTCAGCGCAGTCAGAATGAATCTACAGTGGGATGCTTTAGACTCTTACTTGGGAGGTAGGACAAAAAAAAAAAAAAAAAAGAGAAAAAACACACAGTGCATAAGTATGAGAGTCTGCCACCCCAAATGCTCCCTTACTGATATTTAGAGTGCATGAGCAGTGAGATCTGGGAGCTCAGCCTGCTTTGAAACAGGAACCTGGTTCCCAAAATCCTTCTCCTCTGTAATGGAAACGGCTGGGAGCATGAGAAAGAAGCACCATCCCACCTCTGTTCAGTGTCTGGCTACTACTATTTTTATTCACTATTTTTTTTTCCTACCTACTAACTATTTTTTTCCCTCCTACTATTTTTATTCACTGACAGATAAAGCTTGCAGATCTATTTCCGGGGGGGAATCTTTATTAGAAATTGCATCAAATCTTTTTCTTATTTAAAATTCTGTGGGCATATCTGCGCAGGGAAAATTGTGAACACTGAGCCAAATTGACTTCAAGTGTGAGTTTAAAATGCATTAGTTAAAACATATTAAACCCCCATGTGGACATTTTCACTCGTAAGTAAAGTGGCCTAGTTTAATCTGATTTAATTAATACATTACAAATTCGCCCCCTTGTTAATTAAACTTCGCTTTCCAGAGCATGCCCATACAGTCACTCTGCAAAAGGCTGCGAAATACAGGCCCTGCAAGTTTCTCTCCCCAGTTCTGCACTGGCTTTTGTGTAAGCCAGGACCAGTGCGAGGGGACAGAATTGTGACCGCATTTGGAGCACAAGGCTAACAGCAGGGGAGCTGGAAGTAGGAGGGAATTAGGAAAGTTTCAAGCTCAATGGGCAAGTCTGGACAGGCCTGGACAAGACTCACAGGAACAAATCTGCTGGAGAATAACTGATGCAATACGGTGTTAGGCCCAGGAACAATTGTTAAGAATGCAGAAAGCTATATTACCTGAATGCTCAAGAAGACTAATCTAAACAAGTATTGCTTTTATCTTACGCATATTTTATACAAGATTCCAATTTATCATGCTCTGCTACATTTTTTTCTTGTTTCTGTTTGAACGTTTGCAGGATCAAGGAATTAAATTCAGTACCCATAACCAAAGCACAACACTGCAAATAAATTTGGAATATAAATGCTAGCTCTAAGCCACAATAATCCTATTGTCTAGTCCTAGGTTTTTAAAAGCACTGGTACCACTCATATAAAGCTCATATAGAGTCGACAAAAGGGCACTGAGATAATACACAGACAAAAAATACTTCATCTATTATTTACTTAGGCCTCTACTGCAGCATTTGTAGTACTGCAACTTCAGTGTCATAGGTAAAAAAATTATTCCATGGTGTAAAGACAAGTGAGCTAAACTGGAATCTTTTTCCACACATTATGTTTAGTGGTAAAAACAGGATCCTTCTGTCCTCCCTTTGCTCAACTACAAACAGCTCCTATCTGCGGTGACACTAATTCTCTGCTCTGATGGTTGTCCTATGGCCTATGTGAAAGAGTTGGTAGTTTCTGTTCCTACTGGGCAGGTATCCAAGCTGTAAAGCTACTGTTCACTTGTCACTAATTGATACCCTTGGTAGTCCATTAGGGAAACTATGGAATGAATAAGCACCTCTCACTGGTAAAAATATGCTCAGGACATGGTAAAAAGATTGCGGCACACTGGCAAAAGAGCATGAGAAAGGCTTTGCTGCTACTCATGCTCCATCCATTCAGAAGATAAATAGAGGGCTTCATTCTTCAGATCTGTCACTTTGGCATCTTTCATAGCAATAAATTAGCATTTAAGAAAAAGCTACAGGAAAATGAATTCTTCTTGCCGGTGACAGAACCCAGTTCTCACACATAAACATAACAAAGGACAATCACTTCATAAAATATTCTCTGAAAAATAATGTATTATTCATACGCTGAATCATGCAAAATTTCTCTGACCTTTTGTGCATAGCTTTTTCTGGATGTCATCAACTGTTTTATAACTTCCTTGGATTCTTCATTCTTTCAAACTCATCAAATTAATGTTAAGAAGTTATTTGATCTCATATTTTAAATCATCATAAAATCATTCTGCTAGAAAACCGAGAGGGAAGCAACACTTATCCTTCTCCAGTCTCTCCCAATGTCTTTTCATGAAAGATTCACTAATTATTAAATAATCTTTCAGTTTGATTTTTGGTTTCTTCTGCGTAATGTATTGTTAAATTACATTAACTTACTGAATAAGCATTTCGGTAGAGATACTTAATTTCCTTTGTAACTGATTCAAACAAGAAAGACAACATTCTAATTTGCAGCATCTAACAATCTCAAAAATTAATGCTCAATACTGAACAGCTGGAAATAGTAATACTAAAACTGTGCCAAACATACAGAGACAACTCAAGCATTTAAACTGCAGCTATTAAATTTGATACTGCTATGGCACATTCCTTTTACACCACCAGGCAATCATGCTATCTCATCAACGCTGTCACTAAACAGTTACACTGATCAGAATCGGCCCTAAAAGGAACACGCAGTTTCCCATCAGTTTTGCCCATAATTTTTGTTAAACGTGTAATGACAGAATTTTGCATCTTTTTCCCAGGCAAAATGCACCAGCCACCCTGGCCCATGCATCTACTCACTATGCCAAGGCTCTAACACTATCTCACGCCTGCGAAACCTTGTACTTCTCTGACATCAGTTCAAAGCGAGAGTAGCTGGAAGAAGGTCAAATGCAGCTCAGCGAAATAACACCCTTGCAATTTCTTACTGATACTCCCAGCCAATATCAAGCCATGAATTGTAGCAGTCGCCATAAATCACAGCCATGTAGCAAGCAGCGTTTAACAGAAGTTTTCCAACAATACAGCTGATTACAATCACAGACAGAATCGTTTCTAAAGATTCACAGAAGTAAGTGCTGAGTGTGGCAGACAAAAAGTTGGGAGAGTTTGAAGTCATAAGCATTCAAACTGAGTTTAAAAAAAAAAAAAAATCAACCAACCATCTTCATCAATTTTTACATGAAAAAAAAGAAAAGAAACAAAAGGAACTCAGTTTTCATTTCAATAAGAGTGGCTTAGAAACTTTTACAAATGCTCTGCTCCACTGAAATAATACATCCTATTGTCCCAGCTGCTGAGCACCCAGCAGTAAGCGACACCCAGCAGGAGCAGTGGCTTTTCAGCTTTTCTCATAGCAGGTCAGCTATAGACTTACACATTTTCTAAACCTTTACCATTCAAGGCAGCTCAGCAATTGCCAAGGCTTTCCAAGAACTTCCACTGCACATTCACAGTGTCTAACCTTACAATGCAAACATCACATTCAAGAACGGAGTTAACCGTTCACCAGTCTGCACTTCTTTGCTTTGTATTCTCCCCAGGCTGTGGTAACTTTAATGTAGGACACTAGGAGGAAAAAAAGAAAATACTATTCCACTTTCAAAGTCAACGCAAAATCTCTTTCAGAATGCAAACACTAAAAATCAAGCACAGAAGCTCCCAAGACACTGCAGATAAACCTGCACTTGTTACCGTGGTTGGCATGGAAATAACTACTTTCTCTACCACCTTTAAAACAGATGATGTTACCTTGGAGTACAACACAAAACTGCAAAACACAAGACTTTTAATGTCTTGGCTTATTCTAGCCATTGCTGAGAAATTCTGATTACCTAGTGGCGATTCCCCTCTGGGTATGAACTTTTTTTCCATTTATTATAAAGATAAATAAGTAGAACCTACATTTTACTGACTGTTGCACACGGATTGTAATTCTGCAGGGCTTTATCTTACTACATCGATTCTCTACCACTCCACAGTTATGTTCTGGTAGAGATATTGGCATAGTATTTCAATTATTCTTCTGAGATGGACAGCTCAAAGAGCCATAGAAATGATGCAAATCTACATGTACTTGTACGGCGACATCTAAGGCTACACCTCAGCCCTTGCTTGAGCATGACAAGATGAAGAAGCAGATCAGGCATACCCTGAGTAGGACTGCAAATATAATACTACTACAGTGTGTGGGAGGCAAAATATTTCACTGCGAGGAAAATCTGACAGTGGAAATTTCCATTCCTTGCATACTTTAAAGGTGAATTTGGATCGTATACATGAAAGGTATTCAAAAACAGAAAACAAATTCAGTTGGTATACCTGCACCAATAGAAACAAATGTTAAATCAACACCTTGATTTTGCCTTAGGAATTAGTGAAACTTGTCATAACTCTTAAGTGTACACATCTCACAACACATACACAGAGATTACGGGCTAGGTAATATAAGTGTATTCAACACGGATTCAACAAAAATGTGTATGTCCAATGCAGCTTACTGCCGAACAAAACAACTGTTCTCACACATTTTGAGCCTGGCTCTATTTCTGCCTGAATTTTCACCTGTTTTTTTACCCTGAGCTGCGCTTTTGAAGCCATCTCTAGCTTCAGCTGTCTTGGCTTCAGATACACACATCTTGCTTATGCACATTTTAATGCCTACAGAAAATGTGTGGATCACCCTTCCCATTTTCATCAGCTCCATTAGCTTCCACATGGTTCGTGAACCCGTTGAATTTCGTGGTCCTTCTCAGGCTTTACTCCTTGCTGTCCTTCACGTAGAAGTACCCTTTCCTCAGTGTCTCTGCACCTGTCTCCCCAAACCCCAAACCTAGTTTTCAGCAGGAATTACTGTCTGAAACAAACACAACTATTCAACCATATGACACTGCTTATCATCTCTTGTCCATGTCTAGTGAGAGACATTCAAACTGAGCAGAACTTACTGTGAAGTTCTCCCTTTCTTGATACAGTCTGGAAGTTAGATACTAGTTTATGTAGCACCCAAGAACATCTCAGAGTTCAATAATAAAGTTATTGCACTTTATGTGATTTAAGAAAATTTATCTTGCAAAGCTTAACAACTGAGGAGGCAGAGGGAACTAGATAAGAACACATAAACATGCTATTAGCAGCAAGTTGAATGGAAAATACTATTTCTAAAAAAATTCTGAATAATAAAAAGAGCTTAAAATCCATATACTTTCATTGCAAGGTACATAATGCAGGAGTCATTCTATTATATGAAGAATATGCTAATGAAATACTAAAAAAAAAAAATAATCTGTCAAGCACTAAAATGTATCCAATTTCAAAATGTACTAAATTTGCTAAATCGTCATCACCATCTTCTCTTTATAGAACACCCACAGTGTGCCAGTACTTTGCAGGTAAAACGCAGTCCTTCATACAGCTGCTTATAATATATATAGACACTACAAGCAGAACCAGTAATGAAGGTCAATGCAGTTGAAAGACAGAATAAAGCAGGGATGTTGTATTCGTATAAGGTTAGGAGGGGTTAGGTTTTGCTTACTTTCTGTATTTTCTGAGTCATTTTACTTCTTAAAGTAAGCCTTAGTGAAGAGGCAACTGAAAAGCCAGCATTTAAAGGTCCCTTTGAATGCTCTTTCACAAAAGTGGGATTTGAATGAGAATGGAATGAAGCCATGGAAGACAAAGGTGGAAGTGAAAGCCATGAAAAAGGAATTACTAGTTAGTATCATCCAGTAGGTACAGTCAAAATCAGAGACAAAATAGGGCAGCTCCTAGTCACATTTAGAAAGGTTAAAGAGAGGCAAGAGATGAAGATCTGGACATTCAAATAACAAAAAGGTGACTAACAAGCCATCAAAGCCAAGACAACAGTTTCAAAACAGAAGAGGAGACAAGGAGGACACTACTGGAGATGCAATGAGTGAAATGCAGTAGGCAATGGTATCAAGCTGAGGGAGAAGAGGTGTGAAAGTTACATACCACAGTCTTGCTTACACAGGACAGGAAGACGAAGCCAGTGACCCTCAAGGAAGTGCAGAAGTACAAGAGCCTGAGGGAAAGAGGTGGACAGGTTTTGCCATTCTTACATTTTATTGGCAGAACGCCATGTGGAAAAGTCTGAGGTAGGGAGAGAAAGATCATCTATTAAACCCTTATGCACATGTAGCATATAAAGTCCCAAAATGAGATGAAGTCACCCGGGAATGAGTTATCAAGCTATACAAGGAGAGACCTAATGGAAGTTCTCTTTCCCCACACCATAAATAAAACAGCACATAAAGCACTAGAAAATACCACAAACGGTGGCAAAACCTGTGCCCAAACTTGGGAGGAAAAAAAGAAAAGAGAAAAAGAGAGAAAAAAAAAAAAAAAACAACCAACCAACCAACATTGTGAAGCCTGAAGGAGAAAAGCATTTCCCACGTGAGTTATTAACAACTCGGATGTCGTCAGAAATACCGAGGTACTGTAAGTGTAAAAAGGTGTCTTACAATGTGGCCAGGTAAAAATTGTTGTTACCGAGTCCAAAGTACAATTTCCAGGGAGTAAAGGAGACCAAAGAAGAGATTGCCAAATAGAGAACTAGCGATAATGTCAAGGATAAGAAAGTAGACAGCATTTTCAAGCAGCACAGAAGCATAAGGGAGAAGAAAGGGCAATCGCAGCTGCTAAGGAAGCTGGAAAGAAAAGGGCAATGTTGCCAATTCTCTGTTTTATTATACCCACAAAATTCTGATGATAAATGAAACTCTTAACTTGTCTGTGTCTATACAGAAAAGGGCAGAAAGCACTTCTAGTGATACAAACGAATTCAATGCTGTCTTAAATAAAAAGAAATAACAACTCTCTCTGTGAGTTTAAGAGCACAAAAACTTGCACAGAACTTGCTTATTTTTTCTAATTCTCTCCTAATAAGGGCTATGCCATTTTACTGTGAACAGTATTCTGAATAAGTTACTGCATAATTGTACTTAACTGTTTCTGAATACATTCTGAAGAGGTGAATGAAAGAAAAACAATACAGAAATTTCATCAACACTGTTGTACCTTCTTATTTCAACATCATTTCACTTTGGTAAGATTTTATTCCCAAACATTCATCCTGAAGATGAAGACATCCCTCTTCTAGCAGTTATAGTTCTCAATATCTGCTGATTTCTTTAATCACATCCCCTCTTACATCCCGCAGTTTTCCTTCTCCAGTTTTACTCTCTTCTCCTTTTCTTTTTCCTTGGATCCTCGCTCACTCAGAGCCTTGACACCCTTCCTTTTATTTCTCATTCCTCCTCCGCAGTTTCTTTGCTTTCATTCTGCCTGCTGTCCTCTTTTCCAGCTATCAGTACACTGTAAGAAATATTTAAATAGAAGATCTCACTTTGAAAACTCATCTCCCCTGGCAGCCTCCCCGGGCTGGGGCGGCCGCTGGCGCTGGCAGGCGCGTGTTGCTAAGCAGCACTTTAGCACCCTGTTCGAGGCACCAGGACTCGGCTCTGCTCCGCGCCGCTGATGCAACACCCTGGTTTGCAGAGAACAGGGGGCCTGCATACCTCCATCACGGGGAGATCAAAGTCCTGTTCATTTTTGGGGGTGCGTAGGAGGACAGAGGCAAGAGTATATTGTCTTTTTTTAAATAAAAACATAAATAAGCTTTCCTAATGTGCCCTCAGTATGCTATTCCCACCTCTAGAAGATAAGTGATGTATTGCAGTTAAAGAACTTTCAGAGAATAATTTTTTGGCCAGGGACACAGAGAAATATCTTTAAAACCAAAACCAACATCCATTCATAACCAGCTCACCAAATGAGGCAGCCTCTCTGCTGCTTTCTAACTGCATCTGACCTTCTCCTAAGTCCATTTACAGAATCATGGAATTATCTAGGCCGGAAGGGGCCTTCCAGATCATCAAGTCCAACCATCAACCTAACATTGACAAAAACCATCACTAAACCATGTCCCCAAGTACCACATCTACATGTCTCTCAAATACCTCCAGAGTTGGCAACTCAGCCATTTTCCTGGGCAGTCTATCCCAACGCTTGATAACCCTTTTGGTGAAGAAATTTTTCACAATATCCAACCTAAACTTTCCCTGGTGCAACCTGAGGCCATTTCCTCTTGTCCTATCGCCTGTTATTTGAGAGAAGAGGCCGACACCCACCTCGCTACAACCTCCTTACAGGTAGTTGTAGAGAGCAATAAGGTCTCCTCTCAGCCTCCTTTTCTCCAGACTGAACATACCCGTTTCCCTCAGCCACCCCTCATAAGACTTGTGCTCTAGACCCCTCACCAGCTTTGTTGCCCTTCTCTGGACATACTCCAGCACCTTAATGTCTTTCTTGTAGTGAGGGGCCCAAAACTGAACACAGTATTCAAGGTGGGGCCTCACCAGTGCTGAGTACAAGGGGACGATCACTTCCCTAGTCCTGCTGGCCACACTGTTCCTGATACAGGCCAGGATGCTGTTGGCCTTCTTGTCCACCTGGGCACACTGCTGGCTCATATTCAGCCAGCAGTCAACCAACACCCCCAGGTCCTTTTCCACCAGACATCTCTCCAGCCACTCTTCCCCAAGTCTGTAGCACTGCATGGGGTTGTTGTGACCCAGGTGCAGGACCCATCACTTGGCCTTGTTGAACCTCATACCACTGGCCTCAGACCATCGATCCAGCCTGTCCAGGTCCCTCTGTAGAGCCTTCCTACACTCAAGCAGATCAACACTCCCACCCAACTTAGTGTTGTCTGCAAACTTACTGTGGTTGCACTCAATCCCCTCATCCAGGTCATTGACAAAGATGTTAAAGAGAATTGGCCCCAGTACTGAGCCCTGGGGAACACCACTTGTGAGCAGCTGCCAACTGGATTTAAATCCATTCACCACCACTCTTTGGGCCCAGCCATTCAGACAGTTTTTTACCCAGAGTACACCCATTCAAGCCATCAGTAGCCAGTTTCTCCTTCCAGCTGCAGGAAACCATGTCAAAGGTTTTACTAAAGTCCAGGTAGATAACATCCACAGCCTTTCCCTCATCCACTAAGCAGGTCACCTTGTCATAGAAGGAGATCAAGTTAGTCAAGCAGGATCTGCCTGCAGGACCTGTTAGGCCCACAGCATGGGGAAGTCCTGTGTATTTTGGACACTGGGCAGAGTGCTGAAACAGTCTCTGCTGGGTAAACATTTCAGGGCAAAGCGACATAATCACAGCCAGCCTAAGTCTGGTCAAAATTGTTACACACAGGTAAACAGCAGGGCATGGTCCTGCGGCAGGATCTGCACGGTGGCAGCATTAGGTGGAACTACTATCATTATCTCATCCAGATGTAATTTCTAGGTCCTACCTGAGTTCTTCTGAAATCTCAAGTGTAACTGGCTACCTGGATATTAAGACGTATATAGTATAAGAGCCATACCCCAGATCCTATACCTGTTTTGAACTTGACTCTAGATGGCTCATCTTACTAAAAACCATGAATAGCAGATACCAACCCCTGGATAGCAGGCCTTCATTTTGGAAAAGAGATAGGAGGATGAACATAGAGATGGCAGTGTCTTCTCACTGAACAGCAGGTATTACTCCCTCACTTCGTCTTCCTTGTTCAGACCATACTCACTCCTTCAGGTGAAATGGAGATGTTCAAGTCCTGAGGGGGACAAGCAGAAACTATAGCACTGGGGATCATGGCAGTATGCCCTTTATTTACTTTTTTTTCCTATGTAGTAACATCCTACCATATAAATTCAAACACGATTGTAAGAACAAATAGAATACAAGTTAGTTCTTACATAGTGCTTCTCATGAGCGCAGCAAATAATAGTCTACTCATTTAACAAATTAAAAAGACACTTAGGTGTAGAGAAAAAGTAATTGTCCCATGAACCAGTAGAATAAAGAACTGTACACAGACCTTAGGACTCCTCAGACTCTGGCAGTCATCTAGCCACTGGACAGGACCACCACCCTGAGTGGTTATGGTTCTTCCTAATGCACTCCGAAGCCACCATGATCACAGCCTGCTACCCTAGTGGCATCATCAATTAGTGATGATTGTAACTTCTCCTGACATAAGTTGCGTTACTGCATCCAATTAATATGACAGAAGCATTCACATAATCACCTGACTACAGACAGTAAACAATTTGTTCTTCTCTGTTTCAGCCACCTTAAGTATATTCCATCTTTTAGATATTTTCTCAAAAATTTTCTTAAGAGTCACATTTTCCATTAGCTCATTTTTACCTATGCAGTGATTGGGAAGAGAGCCTCTGGAAGTGATAGAGAAGAAGGGCTAAATACAAGTCAGCACTATGATACTGTTGTTAAAATGTAAATGTCACTCTGTAAAAGACAAAGTAGGAAGGATCTGTAGAAAGCAGCAGGAATTAGAAGATTTTCTGAAAGTATAATTTAGGAAAAAAGGACTACAGGAATTAAGTTTTTTCAGTCTAAAAAGACAAAGTCTGAGGTGAGCCATGGTAACAGCATTCTAATACATAAAATATTACAAAAAATAAGAGTTAGCAATTATTCACCACATCTGCTAGGGAAGAAGAAAAAGAATTAAGATAAAATCACAGAAAATAAGATTAATTTCAGAAAAACCATGAACTGTAAGGACATAATAGAGTAAGGACACTAAGAAAACAAAATTTTAAGAACATATTAGGCAAACATATATTCACCATAATTTAGGGAAACTTAGTCCTACTGCAGTGCAAGCTGGGCTAAAATGATCTAAAGTTGGTTTCCAGTCTTTAGCTCCTCCATGCACTACACTGAGACAATGCATGCATTAGCTATATTTTTATAAAAAGACATGCAGAACAATGAGCATAATTATATCGATTTGTCATATAATTTTAATCAGTTTCTTCATAAAGATTGATTTATTTCTACTTAAGGTAGCCAAAATAACACTTCTCTACTTCTAGGTATAATTGCCATATATCCTTATCAGCTTCCTGTCGCAGACCTGCATTGGGTATATACTTGGTCACTCACACCAGAGAGCTGAAATAGTTTAAGACACGATGCTAGGTACATCACTTCCTTGCGTGCCACTTACCACAAAAATTTCTGTCTTGCCTAGACTACTCCCGTGAGCCAACTGAAGCAAGGACAAGTCTTGGGCCTCTTTTTCTTTGTAAAAAGTAACATAAAGGTATTTGAAAAGCAATACGCCCCGTTTCCACAGGTTTTCCCTTACCCAGCACAGCCACCACCTCCCAGCTGTTGCACTCTACTTTTGATCTCTCTCTGGACTTCAGAGCCGCTCCAGCAGCGCACTATTAAAGGACTCAACACCCCAGGTATGGGGCTCGCTCAGTCTCCTCAGTACCTAAGGCAACACCCAAACATGAAGGGCAGCATAGACTTTCAGATAGAT
Source organism: Rynchops niger (assembly GCA_013400035.1). Taxonomy (NCBI): domain Eukaryota; kingdom Metazoa; phylum Chordata; class Aves; order Charadriiformes; family Laridae; genus Rynchops; species Rynchops niger. The sequence continues at coordinate 62,667 of VXBH01005732.1, forward strand.
AGGGTCCTATCAGCAATAAGGAAGCTTGGGGTTAGGGAGGTGCTGTCTTCTGGTTTTACATATAACTTACATAATTAATTGACACAATGAAAATTAATACTTAATGTCTAGTCAGACCAACATGACATTCAGTATCTAACCGGATTCACAATTTTTTCCATGTGTATTATTTACAAAGAATATTAATACGGGACTGATACTTTTCCACTAGCCATCCCTGCTGGTCAAAGATCTAATCAATAGCCAAAGTAAACTAAACTTGAATGTCCAAAAATTCTAAATTTTGATTATACAGGAACTGTTCTATGAAAAAAGAAAATCCTAATTTATGTATAGTCTGAAGTATACATTTTACATAAGATATTATAAAGCAGAACCGGAAGTGTATTCTTAACTTCCCTTTCACTTCAGAGCTAATGTCAGCACAATATTTATGAGATTATGGGTACATTATAAGTAGGTCAGAAATTTAATATCAAATGTCTATTTTATGGAAAATTTAGCACTGCAAGTAAATGAGCAGGGAACGGGTCCCTCAAAAGAGAATAAGTAACAATAAATCAAACAGAATCTTTTCCCATTAGTTAAAATATCTGACTACTTAACAGTTTAAGTATTACATTCTTAAGAAACAAGGTTTTTCAATAAAGAATTTTATCCTTATTCAAACAAAGAAAACACTTCTGTGGGTTCTCTCACTGTGACAGATTATAGGTCTCTGTGCTCTCCAGCCTGAAGGTTTTCTCAGAAGTTTGTTAATCACTCAGTGAGTGACAGCAAAAATAGTCACAGACAACAGCCAATATGGGCCAACTGTTAACTTCTCTATTAAATCTGGATCCATGTTATTAGTTGGAGAATTCATTAACATCAGCCTCCAAACTGAAACAAAAGGAACATTTTGTAATGGTGTTTCTTTCTTAGTACAATACTTTATTCATATAGCATGAGTTGTACAGATGTAGGGGGAAATCTAAAGGCAGTGCAGAAGGATCTTCATATGGAGTTGCATTTCTAAAATATTAATAAGAGTTTTTTCTGCCTCAAAATGATCATTGTTCGCCTTTGTTAATCAAACAGAAAAAAACATACAATATAGATAATAGCTATTCGATTCTTGCTTTTTCAAAAGTTGTAAGGCAATGTCACCTGGCAGACCCAGGAGAACGCCTAAGAGCAGCAGCAGAGAGCAGCCTCTGTGTTTCAAAACAACTTGGAAGCAAACAGTTCAAAAAGCAGAACAACGTGGGTACTCAGTGATGGAAACTGCATTACCAACTGAGCAATTGCATGGTGTGAAAGGCAGTGCGATGATTTGCTGTGCACAGAAAGACCACAGGATAAAAAAAAAANAGGCAGGGTGTCACACCGTGGTCTCCTTTTTCTTTCTAAAGTAAATCAAGCCACTGTAAGGCTCGGGCCATAACGTTTCACTATGAGAAATGTGGTCAAAGGAATACGCTGGTGTTGCAGTGCTGACTACAAAGCACAGTTAATGCCAACTACCACCTCCATAGAGCCTGGTAAATAAAAGTCTCATGACTAACTAGCAGAGTATTCCGAAAATACTGCTTTCATTGCCTACACAGTTATCACCAAAATAAGCAAAATGTTTTCTTGAGCTTTTAAATTAACAGAAAAATTTATATTTTAATAGTATTTTGTATATTTCCAGTTCCTATCCAAAAAAGTCAAGGACAGATCTTTATTATATAAATTTAAGATTTACTGGGTATACAGTATGAGCATAGATCTTCTGTCAGAGACTTCGTACGTGTCTTCCTTTATATGTAAATGAAGATTTAATAAAAAGCAGACAAAACACACAGGAGATCATAAAACAGAGAGCTTGGAGAGAGGAGCTAAATTGCTGACTTGGCTTTAGCAATTTAATTTTTTTTTTTTTTAATGAAAGAGAATAGAAAGGGTTTCCATACACTGAACACAAATTAATCGGATAATTCTGAAAGGGCAAAAGAAACCTGGGGAAAAAAAAAAAAAAAATCAGTAGACCGTCAGATCTTACACTGAAAGATTATAAAGAGTATAGCTCCTCTGTGCTGTCTGGCTGCAGGGTGGCCCAAAGTGACTGAAATCCTGTGTCTTGGAAGAAAACGGGCTCTGCTTCTTGGAGAGCCTACTATTCAGTGTCTGGACATCATAAACGCTTTTACCGCATTGTTCTCCACATGTAGTTTCAGAGACCAATCCAATCCTGTATAATTTTCTTTTAAAAAGAGCGTTTAGAAAAATACTTTCTAAAATAGCAGAGATGCTCACTCTACACATTTCATTAAGATTTTAAAAAGGCATGTGACTAAATTCAGACTTTTTGCAATATTTTTAATTGTCTGTGAAACACATTTTTTTGCTTCGGATATTTGACATCTTTTTTAAAATGTCAATCCAAAATGTAACTCAAAATTCAAAAATATCTCATCTGAATGAATCCTGCATTGTCAGTTTTAACAGGGCTTATAACCAGTCCAATCTCCATGAACTCATCAATACAAAATAAATTATGTTTGAACTCACCTAATTTTCCTCATAGCTCTGCTTGAAGAACTCACAAACTGCCCTTGGTTATTAGACCCAAGGCAATACTGCCATAAATTTCAGATCAATCATAGAACCATAGAACAGCCCACGTTGGAAGGGACCTCAAGAGATCATCTGGTACAGTCTTTCGTGGGAAAAGGAGCCTAGGTGAGATTATCTAGCACCCTGTTCAATTGCGTTTTGAAAACCTCCAGCGATGGGGACTCTACCATATACCCAGGGAGGCTGTTCCCGTGAATGATTGTTCTTACTATAAAAAATTTCTTTCTTGTATCAAGATAAATCTTGTCCCAGTGCAACTTGGATCCATTGTTCCTTGTCTTCTCCATGTGGCTCCTTGTGAAGAGAGAGCCTCCTTCCTCTTTGTAGCTGCCCTTTAAGTACTGGAATCCTGTGCTGAGGTCCCCCTTCAGCCTTCTCTTTGCCAGGGAGGAAAGACCTAAGGCCTTCAGTTTTTCCTCATAGGGCAGTTTCTCCTGTCCTTTGATCATCTTTGTGGCCCTCCTTTGGACCCTTCTCTAGTCTGTTTGTGTGGGGACCAAAAGTGGACACAGGTCTCCAGGTGCGGCCTGGAGATGCAGAACAAGAGATCACCAAAAACGGAACAACTATTTTTCTTCTTAAACTGGGATAATAAATATTCTGAGATACAAAATGCTGATTGTTTTTGTTGTTGTTGTTTTTTGATTTGCTTTCATATTAATGATGCAGATTTGAATAACACAAGAATCTGAAGAAGGCAATGATGCAGGGACAGTCTCCTAGGGCTCAGTGTGCAGTGAGGTGACAGGCAGATCTCAAAAATAGGCTTATAAATGGAATGGAACAACCGAAATCTTTTCTCTCCTGCAAACTCGCTCAAGCACCTATGAAACACCAAAGGGCTGGAAACATGAGCTGGTAGAAGCACCAGAAAATTAAGATACTTGGTTCTGACAGCCATTGTAAACTGTCTCTCTCGCACGCAGAAGATCCACTTGAAAGGTAAACCTCTGTATCTGAGTCAGTCCATGAAGATTAAGTTAACACAACTAACAAGGAATAAAGTCTGTTTCACTTACCATAAAATGAGTCAGATGAGCTGAAATCTTAAAGCATTTCTTTCTACACTGACTACAAAAATGGGACTAGAGCAATGATATCAGCCAACGTACACCAGCATGAGATATGTCTCAGGTGCCACCCACAGTTTTCCAATCAAGCGATATGACAATAGTGGAACAACCATAACAGCTTACAAGCATTTGAAAGCAGAAAGCAAAACATTGAACTGAACAGAGCCATGTGAATGACCCTTTTAAAACAATAATTATTTCTTTTGCATTCTCACACTACATACAGAAAAAAAATCTGAAGAAATTACAGGTATCAATTTGTATAGGTCTTCTTAAATTTTTTGAGCCTGATAGGAACCTGAATAACTTAATTTCACAAGGAAACTAAGGCAAATGTACTAGGCAGAGAGGCAAAACTATTATTATTTCGTTATGTAACACCATCATGTTTGTCCCTGCACAAAATATCCAGGTGTCTGGCCTAAGAGTTGTTTAAATGTTCTGAGTTGAACACAAGCTTTTTATGCTTTAAAATACATATGGAACAGCAGAATAAATTCATGTCGCTTGATACATGATGTTTAGGTTTTTTTATTTATAAATTTGTTTCATTTATTTGCCTTTTTTTTTTTTCCTGGGGTTGGGTCTGTGCTTAGAGCAAGCTCCAGGATTTTAATAATACTCCATCTGCCTCAGAGGTGCTTGCTTAATTTTTGCTTTCGTAGACATTTTACACAATAAGCTCGCTAGCATTAGAAATTTCTGTTTCTGAATTCTTCTGCAATATATTGCAGAGGACGTAAACAGAAATCTTGAGCCCTGTTTGCAAAGACATGAAAGACCTTAAAGATTTCAGGAAACCTTAAAATACACTAATTGCAAATACTTGAGGACACGCAACACACAACAGCCAACACTTCTCCAGATACTTCCTTTAGCTGTCAAAAAAAGACATTTTACAAGTCTCATGATGCTTAATTTCTAACATGCTTCTCGCTCCTGGGAATGAAAGTGTAACACCATGTAAAAATGAACTGTGAGTCTCTCTCTCTCTTACAGCTTATTCCTGATATCAGTGCAAGTCTTACAAAACAACTGCCACATCAAAATTGCAGTCCCATGGAAGTAAATTGCTAAACCTCAGGATTTCAGACTCACCTACAAATTGCAAATCAGCTTTATCCAAAACTACCACCAAACCACATACAACGGTGTGAGTCAGGTGTCAGGTGAGTGACATAAAACATCGACCCATACAAAGACACTCACCATAAGACACACTGTGAAGACAGAGGTTATTAGAAACATTCAGATGAAATACACACCCACATTGTGTACTTGCTTTCCTTACGACATCTTTAATTATAAGGTATTGTAGATATATTATCATAAATCAACAAATCTGTTTCCGCAGCATGTTACTAAGCAACTGTAACCAAGACCTTGTGTAAATGAGATTAAAATTCCAAGGTAATGAAACTCAAATACAACCTCACATTCAATAGCCAAAGAGAGTTGAATATGTTCATATTAAAGGAAAAGGGTCTGTTTAGTTTTATGATTGTTGAAATAGTTTAGATATGTAGAAAATGTAAATCTGTGTATATCAGTTGTAGGCATTTCCATGGTACAATAAACTGTGCAAAGACCTAACAATGCCGGTATATTATTCAGATAAAATAACTAGAAACTTCATCAAATGAGTTTCATTATTCACCATATGCATTTCATTCTTCCACTTAATGGTATCCAAACCATACAAAAATCAGTACTACTTTAAATAATGTATCATTAGTTATTATTAAAACTCTTAAGAAAAAATATATCACTCACACAGTGTGAAAGATGTATACTGTAGTACAGTGGCTTATTTTTTTTGCTGTAGTTACAATATTAAAAAAGCCTTTTATATATATATATATTTTACGACTTCCAGTTGTCAATACACTTAAGTATAAGCACTTTTCTAATAACTGGTTGCACTTGTTATGTATGTCCCCATCGTTCCAGCACTCAGATGTTCACTGGGCTTATCAAGGAATATGAGGAAACTCCAGTTCAGATGGAGTAGACCAGAATACCCTCTAACCAGAAGAAGTTGTCATAAGCACGTGAAATCTTTCTGCCACTGTCAGTGCTGCCTTCACACAGAATTTCAAAGTTCGAGTTACCTGACCTCATACTGAATTTGACTATTTTAAAAGGCATCTCACATTTAAGGAAGGATGACTGTGAGTTTACTACTCCTGGCTCACAAGAAGTCTCTATGACGAGAGCAGGAACCACCTACAATGGAAACAGAACCTTCCTGGAGGCAATTCATTCCTTGTTCAGCCTGGTTTCTAGGAACCTGGGGCCAGCACAAGCCCTTTCTGCTCCAAGCACACATTCTATTCTTTGACATTGTCTCCTTTTACACATACATGCATCTTAGCAAACAGTCTTGTTTTCTTTAAACCCACAAAATAAAAACCCGTACTGCATATACACACCACCTGCTGGGGAGAAGATGAGAGAATAAACATGTGACAGACATTAATCATGATGCTTAATGCACTCCTGGCATGCTCTCTGCTACCACGGCAAGGAGAATCATTTAACAACCTGTGTGGATGAAGCAGAAGGGGAAACTTGCCAGCTTTATTCGCTCATGATTTTTAAGTTCTTCTGCCTGTTTCAAACATTTTAAGAACACACAATATGCGCAGAGCCCTTTCCATTCTGAATTCTCCTGCAGTGACAACTTGGTCCATACCCCAGCCTTCCTGGAATGTCACATTTCTGTACCTCCCCACTCCTCTTTCACCCAGGATGTACTTTAATATACCACTGCTTTGTGCCAGTGATACCGTGAAGTAAGTACTTCTCTCCCCACTGCTTTACATGTTTCTTGTCTTACAGAAATGGTTACAAGTGTTAATATTTTACGTCAGTCGAAATATAAATTAACCACATTCTCTGCTATCCTAATGTCTACATCTTCTTGTAAGGCCAATAAAAGCTGTTCTGCTTACAGCAAGAATGAAATCAAACCAGAACAAAATATTCCACTGAGCACATGTCTCTCCTGCTGGGAAAAGGGTGACAAATAGAACACTCAAGACAGTATAAATGACTGTATTTCTTAATTCCTTCCATTGAGAAAACAGAACATAGAGTAGGTAGTGGCCTACTTCAATTATTTTTTCAATTACTTTTCAGAAACACCATCTACACTACTATTATCCTGTGATGGGAGAAGCTTAGGAGATACGAGCAACAGTTCTAAATCGACTATTTGCAACCACATCTAAAAAGCACCTTTAACTTTTAAGAGATCTTCTTCAAAGCAGTGTCTGAAAAAAAAAAAAACTACCACCATACAGGGTATTTTTGACTATTTCATTCCGTCAACCTTCCTTTGATACTCTACACTTACAGCAAGGTTGTTTCAGTCAATTGTCCTTAGTTTTAGCAGTCAGTCCTCAAAACGATGTTCCAGGACATGAAGAATTCCAGCCCCCCATCAGAGATACGTACTGTTTTATAATATATAAAGCTGATGGGCCAATATAAACTAATATCCCCTGGGTAAAAGGTATTCAACTATGACAATAATAGGTACTCTGCAAACAAATGAAATAATTGACAATAGTGCTCTTCAAGTGTTCACTTTAAAAATGACGGTACAAATGACATTCTGACTCTGCAGGGTCTTTTCCTTTTGTGCATTCAGTGCATTCCTATTTTAAGGTCTGATTTTTTACAGGAACAGCAAGTATTTTCTGCTTTTCGCCCATCTATATTGCAAGGCTAACACAGCTGAGATAAATTCCTAGGCATCAACAGAATTGTTTATGAAGGTCTACTTAGTACAGCCTTCAAGAAGATCGTGGCATATGGAAAATCTTTCCAGCTCAGATGTCTACTTCTAACATTACCCGCTGGTTTTATATCCAGCATCTTCCATGTACTAAAGGTGTGATTATGCCTCTCCTATTTAAAAATAATCCCATCACTTCTTTGGGGAAACTGATAGTTGCTTGACGATTTGTAGAGCTCTGAATGCTGGTGTTTTCCCAACTCTTGTCCATCTACTCCTTAATTTACTATAACCAAAACAGATGACTTTTTAGTATAGTTGCCTTATAGCAGATATGAAAATGGTGCCATTAAGGCTTCCAGTGTTGTTTATTTATCTTTAAAGAAAGTGCCAGATTACTTCTTTTCCCTCATTTTGCTTTAGAAAAAGAACTTTTGAAAATTAACATAAGCATTCTCACAAGCTACACTGAGACAGAAAAAAAAAATGTAAGACAATTTACTATTAAATTGTCTCACTGACCATAATTGCCTAAAATAAAAATTGCAAGCAATGTATGTACTGAAATGACAAACACAATTCTTTCCAGAATAAACATTTTTAAAATAATTATATATTTTACAGCTCAGTATACTTTTTCACTGTAATAAACATAGGAAAACCATGCCATTAATATATATTTGTTCAGCACTTAGAGGTGTATTATTGCAAGTCTAGAATTAAAAAAAAAATGGTTTGGGTGAAAGTAGGTGTGCATACAGCTGTGAGGAAAAGCAGAAGAATAATTTTTGTCTTAACTTTAATTTGCTCACAGTTACCAAGCAGTTACATTGCAAAGGAAAATGTACAAAACCATAACAGGTCATTTCACTGTGAAAAACAACAAAGCACCAAGGAGTCAAATTTAAAATCTCCCTAACTTTAACAGTCTAAACTAAAACTGTCAAGATACTAGTCAGAGGAGTATCTTTCTTTTTCATTGTATATATGGGACATAGCTGTTCCCAGTTACAAAATACAAATTGACATTAGTCAGTATCTCAGGTAAGAAAAGCCAACTGGGCAAATAGGAGAGCGCCTCTTCTCTTAAACGTTAGTGTTAAATAAGATATACATACAGCAAAAGAACCATCATTCATGGGATGTAAAACATATTTATTAGCAACTTTTAAATTATGTTGTGTTTAAAGGTATAGTCTCCATTCTAGCAATATATTAAACATACATGTGATTACAGAAGACATCCAATTCCAAAGGGTGGTTGGTTTATAAGACTAAGTTTTATTCTGTAACTTCATTACAAGAGCAAAAATTTCAGCAGACACACAATCGGTTTTAGACCTTGAGCAAAAACCTTCCAGAACAATCATACAGGAAACACAAACCATAGAGGGTAAGGAATCCAATTCAAAATAAGTGAGATCTATGTGTTTGTGAGAAAATGAAATTGGAATATATTGAAATACTGTCTTTGTAAGCATTTTAACAGTCTTAGGATTGCTTGGAGTTAACTATGCTCGAGGCTCAGGACTCTGCTTTCCAGGGCAATATTCAACATATTTATTGTGTATAGTCTTTCCGACATGCCGCTTGACGTATTAAAGTAATAGGAAGTGGACCAGAAATGTTAACTCAAGCTTACATAAAAAAAGAAACACCACAGTTGTTAATAAAGCCTTAATAAAATTAAAAGAACATATGTCTAATAAGAAGAAAATAAAAATAGTAGACTGCAACAGCTCTAAAGTCCATGTGTTAAAATGCTCCACAAGGTCATCACTATTACGAACTTCCTTTAAACTTCCTCCCACGCTTCAGGGAGCAGCAGAGCTTCTCACATCCAGTTGCATGAATATACAAAACATGAACATCACATGTGATTGTGAAAACCAGTTCTTTTTTGAGAAGCGTTGTGATCTGGAAACTTTTTTAATATTCAAAATTTTCTTCAAAAACCATTTTCTCATGAAATGGCTATTCTTCACAAGCTGTAGTAAAGAACACTAGCTATAATACAACTCCATGCTCTTGAAAATAATGTATTTTCTCTCCTTCTGCATTTATAGGTTCTTATTTGTACACTATCATAACACTAAATGTAAAGTACAACTATAATAAAATTAACATATATAATCAACACGTAATGTTTTAGTTTTTTTATAAAAGTTGCTTTGGTAAAATACACCTAAGCCAAATACTTTGTCCCCGAAATCAAGCATTCTGCTACTATCAAACCAATACAGTTAAAATACAATTTCCTAAAAAAAAAAAAAAAAAAAAAAAAAAAAAAAAAAAAAAAAAAAAAGAAAAAAGCGAAAAAAATTTTAAAAAAAAAAAAAAAAAAAAAAAAAAAAAAAAAAAAAAAAGAGTTGAAACTGGCAGATTCATGCAAAACATCTCCTGATAAGAAATTGTTCCACTGAAAAAAAAATTAGAACAGGTATAAAATTAATTAGCATTAATTATTACTATGAATTGTTAACCTATTATACTATCAACTTCAAAGATCCATTATAAGTCTGTTCCTGAACACCCTGTTCCAATTTCTTTGTTACAAAATGTATAGTTACTATTAACCGCGTGTATTAATATCTGCTATCTCAGTTGTGAAGCAGCGCCTCATTGTAACAGCCTTTTTGAAGATACACATCAAAAAGAGAGCCTGAAACATTTACATGAGACCCAAGATGTATACAAACAGTGCAGATGGAAAATACAAGGGAGACACACCTGTCTCTCACACCATGGGCCATGCTCACAGCACACCAGATGCTGAATTACTGTCACACCTGAGGCACGCAACAGAGACAAGAAACCCACTGGAAAGATCTGACGCCAAACAGCCAGGTGGCTTTGCCAATGCACAAAGAAAAACGGCAGAAGAAAACAAAAGGGCCTGTTTGCTCACCAAACTAAGTCCACCAGAGTTGACATCTCCAGCATAGCAGGAGGGACAGGGTGAAGTAAGCTATGAAAAAGGGGAGCTGCCATTCTCGTCGGGGTAAAATAAGTAATTAGAGGAAAATAACCTTCAGTTTCTAAAAGCACATTACAGTCTCCTTCACATCCATACCCAGCTTGATAAGCTTAAATTTTCCTTTTGTTAATATATTCCATATACAGTCTTATTCTGCATAGGAGACATATCTGTCATTGCCTTTTGGGCAGTAACAAAGACTCCTGCTGCTGACCCAAATAAGGCCTGAAACAGAAGTAGCATGGTTATGAAAGTTAGGCATTTAATCAATACAAGAAACTGGAAGTTACTCTTTGGAGTTTCTCCTCCACAAAGACAAGAGTCATCCTGAAAGAAGGTCTTCAGCTCAAGGAGGATTAATACAAGGCTTGACCAGCTTGTGTTCAGAGTTCAGAATGTCCTTCCAAACTTCCTTAAGTAAAAAGCACAGAAAGCCCTATTTATAAATAATTTCTAAGCTTTCCAAGTTCTACAAAAATATTCATCGGTACTGAAGCAGATTAGTAGCCTACAGAACCAGACGTTCTTTTACATCTCAAATCAAACTCCAGTATAATTATCTGACTATGCCGAGTTGTTCATAATTGATAAACACAAAACATTAACAGCAACAATCTAAGTAATTACTGCTCAGAAGAATATCCATTTTCATCTCATTGGCAAAAAAGAAAGTTTGCAATATACCCTTGCTTGCATCAGACTACCAGAAAAACTAATTACATATGCTGTTCTCATTTTCACACAACTTTCACCATACTTCTTAGTTTCCCCTCAAGATTTTCATCTTCCTGGGGACACTATTTGGTACTCTATTGTTTCAGTGTACAGAAGCATTTTTCAGTGGGCATAAAATTAAGTGAAAAACTATATTTTTTCCAACTGTCCTGCTATTTCTTATGAATTACTAACTTCCTAACAATTTAAAGTTCCTCAAAGTTCCTGCAAGTTCCTCAAAGCAGGATGAAGTCTCCAGTACCTGCAGTGCCAGTAAACCAAATCATATTTCATATAACAACAGTATCTCTTATTCTATTCTGAATATCAGTTTATTATTGTTAAAATAATGACAGAATTAACAGAACTCAAGACTGTGAGCAAATACACAGTTTCAGCCCCTGCAAGAATTGAGACCTGACTGCATGGAAAGAAGCATGAGATGGAGCAGACCGACCATTAACTCAACCAAAGCTCATCTGCTTGCTCTTCCTTTTTCTTCTTCTAGCTTCTTCCATTCTTGCTAATATGGATTTCCAGCATTTCTGACACAACCGTAATGCAAGCCACATAGCAGTTTAAATAGTGATTTATCTGAGAATGACTGCGTTAAATCTCCCTTTTGAGCTTCAGATCAAAATAAGCCAAAAGCTCATGACATATTCTGACTGACCACTCACCATGACAGTACCCCGTTCCTAATCAAAGTCTCGGAAGTGTGACCATTTCAGAAATTTAGTTTGTTATTGATAAATTGAAAAGCTCAACAAACATTTTTATAAATTATTTCTCTTTTCCATCTATCCTTGCTTTGTCTGCATGCATGCATACTCTTCTTTTCTTTCCTTGTGTAAGTAGATATGTCATCACTGTTAAGTTTCCTGGAATACTTACCTCTCATTTACTGGAGCTGTCAATTTCTTTCACATATTTCAGGGAATATTGTTCTTCTAAATATATCTTTTGAATTTTTTCCTCCAGCCTGGTTTTCCTTTTCCCCATTCCTCCTAACGATTTTGTGCTAAAGCCGCAGTGTTTCAACAAGTTATGCTAATAACTGCTGTAACAAACTTCATCGTTGTTTTCTGATAGCCTGACAAATTCCTATCAACTACTTCAAAATAAAACTCTCAGACCTTCCTGTTATAGCAAAATTTATTTCAAATATGCCTACGCGATGGGCCACTCTGCAACTATTTTTTTAACAAAGCTTCTTCCAACAGTCATTCCTTCTCTTTATTCACCCCCAATCAATATCACTTCTCTACTACCCATCAAATATGAGCATCAACAAAGGCACTAGCATCACTGTATCAAACACAAACAGCAGCTCCAAAAAAAAAAACCAAACTGAGTCCTTTAGGAAGCTTTCCTTTTCTACATATATATTTTCACGCAGGTTCTTTAAAACATGAACTACAACCTCCCTTACAGCAACATACCAAGCGTGCTGCCAGTTCTAACATTGGTAATCGTCTCCTGGTCAACCACCTATGGAGCACTGCTGTTGCTAGAAATCCTCATATTGGCCCCTTTTCTTTTTGTATGACCTGGCAAATCCAGTCAGAATCGTCTTCCCTCTTGCATTCACAGATGCACACAACCAACGCTATGCAACATGTGAACACCCTGCTGTGTTGAACGTATGCTACTCTGCATTGCGCAGCAGAAACAGTCCATGGGTTTTTTTTATTTAGGCAATTTGTTTCATCTTATGGCTTTTCCCCTCCACAAACTTAGCCACTTGCATTTTAATTATGTCTAAAATCAGCAATTTTTTAAAAATCTTTCCCTAAGTATTTCTATTTATAGTTTTCTGATATTAGAAGGAATTGCATTACAAGTATTGAATTCTTCCAAAGTAAAACTGGAACAAAACAAACCAAAATCACTTAGTTTGCCAAGTTCAAAAAAATACCTGAGGTATTAAATTTGTGAAATTGGCATTGCAGCAATACACCTGTGTGAAAAATGCTGCCATTTAGAGAGGTGGAACATGATGGACTACCTCCAAACATTTGCTCTCTTAAGGGGGAAACAAAAATCCAGTGTGAAACTGTGAAGCAAGGAGGAAACTTACACAGTTTTACATTTTAAGAAATCATCTTTAAAGAGTAACTATGCACTTCCCAGAAAAGCCTTTGCAATATATGCTTAAACGATTACTGGCCAAATTACAATTAGTTTTTCATTTTTAGAACTAAACTGCTATAGTCTTCTTTCAAGCATGACACTGATGGCACATTTTTGTGCCCTCCTCACATTAAGTAGTTATGGGATCAGCTACCATTCCACTGCAACTGAGAACAGGAGGACTTACAGGAGGGGAGCAAAGAGACAGGTGGAGGAGGAAATTCTGCACTGTTCATCATCCAGACTTTTTACCCTGGTACAAAGAAAAGTTACACAGGCAACACGAATAGAAAGCAAAGGAAAATAACCTGGCCAACTATGATGCAACAACAACTCTAACATCAGAAGACAGAGGGAGGCACAGAGAAAAGAAACAGACTGATCTGCAAATCAAGAACAAGAATTAACTGCAGGTTTTTGGTTTTACAAAAAGTTACTGTGTGAGATGACGTAACTAGGGGCAGCATGAACTGGTTTGTATCATTTATATTCAGGCAGACCAGTTCTTCAACAAGTATTTCACCTATTTCTTCTTACAGCAAACTTTTCCCTTGCAAATCCTGCCTACTGTCTCCTTTTCAAGAAACCTCAACATCACACAGACAAATTCTGCCCTCAGTGTAACTTCTACAATCTCTAAATTTAGCAAGGTTTCTATAAGCGCTCCACAACATTCAAAATTATGAAAATAACTGCACACTCAGCCAAGAGTGTACATTGTCTGGATAATTACAGTAAGTTTCCACTGACATATGTAAACAGCAAAACATGCTTCTTGACACTGAGCTGACTGACGTGATGTTGTCATTCTCAGTTGACATCACCGACTCTGAAAATTCCAAGTGACTTGAAAGATTGGAACATATACTTATTTTTCTTCAGGTTTTATAAAGTACATAGAGTATATCAGTTCAGCAGGTTTACTTGCGGCCATCAACAACATTAGCAGAGCTACACAGAACTTAAAATTCAGCAAAGTGAAAATACTTTTTCTTTTTCAAATATGGTAGGAAATTCTATGGCTTAGAACATTTGAAACCCCAAACAGTTAAATCACAAAGCTGTTAACAAAACATACCATTAAGTTTTCACAGGCTTGCTACAACGGGTTATTACCTCTTCTAAAGCTCTAGCTATGCAATGCAAATAAGTAAATTATTTGGAATCACAAAATTTCATCTATTGTTCTTGTTCTGTTGCCTAAATATTTTAGTAAATATAATGAAACAAACTTCATCAATCTTTAGGAATGAGAATAGGAAAGTAATAGCTATTAAGAAAAATCAAGATTACGTTGAGCATCAACAGTGTCTAAGATATTAGCAAGCAGAAAAATCCCACTTACTGAAATTGTGTCTCAGTAACTACAGTCCCCTAAGAATATATGTTCAATATATTCTATAAATACAGGTGCTGAGGAGATGCACACCTTCTTCCTTGAAAAAATTATCTGCAGTCTACAATGACCAATGATCATACAAATTAAAAATGCATATTTACTTGAGCCAAGACATAAACTGGCAACAGATCAGGATTACACAGAGCAAGAATTTCTACAAGCACTTCTTGCAAATAACTTTGAATGTCATGTTTATTGCAGTCTCGCAGAAAAATAAAAATAAAATGTATAATATTCATTTGCATATTTTCTATTTATTTGTCCCAGCAACATCCTAAATAACACTAAACTGTAATTGTCCCTTTGGAGCAATTACACCAACAGGCAGAATATTGAAACACATGAATTCCAAACACAGACTCTATACTGGCATCAGGTAGTAGATGTGAGAGTACTTGCTCGATGCAGTCTGAGAATTCACCTGCTCTGAGAGGAAAAAAAAGGTAACAGCTCATCTCCCTCGAGGCAGTTTTCTACTCCATTTGCAGCAGCAGGGAAGCAGGCTGGCTGCAGCTAAGCCGTACCACTCTGTGGTGCTCCCCACAGCTTGCAACACTGCAAACCGAGGGACCTGTTGGAGCACACGGAGTCCTCTCCCTGCACACCCACCAGCACATGCATGTAAGGTGTCATGTGCAGGTCTTGTTCAAACGTGAAATTGGGACATGGCCAACTGAACATGGTGAAATGGAACCCGAGAAATATTTTTGCATCCCATTACTCAGACACAGTCACGGGGATCAAAACACAGCCCAACTCTTCCCAAGATCTGAATGTCTGTGATGATTTTCCCTTAGTAATTTCTTTGCAAATAACCACCATCCGCTTCATGCACAGTATTCAGCAACTCTGACAAAGTGTTCTCATGTGCCTTCTTCAAAGAGTTTAAAGATATGCATCAAACGCGCTTTGGAGACTCATATATATTTTGCCTAAGAAGCTCCTTCAACTGTTCTAGCAAATAGGCTCAGCTTCTTGTCCTACTTTCCTTTTCATTACTGGATACCACCAATACTAATTTGGACTTAATACTCAATTAACTAAGTAAGATACCTCAGCACTGAGCAGTAGGAACGTGTTTCCTCTACAAGAGTACTTTTAGCTGTTCCTCATATTTAAGCAGAGCTTGCATAAATATCCACCATGATTACGCTCTTTCACAATTTTATTTTCTTTCTTATGCAAAACTTAATGCTTGATCTAGCACTCCATGAATAGGTAGGGAAGATAAAGTACTTCGCTGCTCACTACAGAAGGGAAGGCTGCATTAAACCACGGTGGTACATACTGCGCCCAATACCCTTCCAGGCCTTCAGCTAGCGATCCGGGTGATGAAATTAGGATTACACTTATTAAATTTGCAGTGTGCTTACAGGCTGTGTGGTGGGAGGGTTGATCAGTTGATAGGAAGGGGCTGTAAGCACATTAGAGAACAAAATTAGAAAATAAGATGAACTTGACAAATTGGAGAAACAGCCTGGGGAAAAATGGAGATTTAGTTCAATGAGAACCTAGTGGAAGATTCTGTGCTCAGCCAAGAACAATTAACTGCTCAGATAATAGATAATAACAACTGCTGAGGTTGCGATTCTGCATAGAAAGATAAAACTGTAGCACACAACAATCTGAATATGACTTAACAACAGTTTGGGTTTTGCAACAACAACAAAACAATGGTACTGGGACTTAGGAGAAACGAGTTGCATAGGCACATTTGCTACCCTACCAGCTCTGGTAATGTTCCATTGGGCACTGCAATTTAAATGTACCTATAAATATATACACACACACACAAACCATTTGGAGATAATTGAAGGTAGAGAAACAAGAATTACCAGAAAATACGACCTATGAGGAAAGAGTTAGAGCTGTTTTGTTTCAAGAAAAGATGGCTGAGGGGAGACATGATAACTGTTTTCAAATACTGGAGTCTGTACTTATGGGATGCTCTGACTTGAGACCAGCTGTTTTTCTAGTGGTTCTGTTTACTCATTTTATACTACGTCCTAAGAGGAAAGTCATGAATACACGAAGTTAATAAAGTGATAAAGTGCAAATCCTTGCCTTTATCTCTTGCCTCTCTGCCAAGGTTTACATGGGAGTTCATGAGTTGTTTCTTGTTATAAGAATGACCATTTTGGGTTGACCTATATAATAGCTTACTTTTGATCAAATCTAATGATCAGAAACAGCTAAAAAGCCCAAAATAAGGAGGGGACAGGGGGAACAAACAAAAACCACACAACTGGCTGTAAGGTTAACCATGCCATAAAACAATCTTCCTCCTCAACGTAAACTCAGTGTTATCCTTTTACACTAAATAAGTTGTTGTTCAGTAATAGTTGAAGATGGAGAATTAGAAAACAAAAACCTGTTTACTCTGTATACTCTCTTTACTACAGCTTTGTGGTGGGTTGCTCCTAGCTGGACACCAGGTGCCCACCAAAGCTGCTCTGTCACCCCTCCTCCTCAGCTGCACAGGGGAGAGAAAATATAATGAAAAGCTCATGGGTCAAGATAATGACAGGGAGATCAGTCAGCAGTTATCATCATGGGCAAAACAGACTTGACTTTGGTAATAAATTAAATTAATTTTCCCCATCAAATCAGAGTAAGGTAAAGAGAAATAAAAATTAAATCTAAAACACCTTCCCCCCACCCCTCCGTTCTTCCTGGGCTCAACTTCACTCCTGATTTCTCTACCTCCTTCCCCTGAGCAGCACAGGGGAATGGGGGTTGTGGTCAGTCCATCACATGTTGTTTCTGCTGCTCCTTCCTCCTTAGCTGGGGACCCCTCACACCCTTCCCCTGCTCCAGCGTGGGGTCCCTCCCATGGGAGACAGTTCTCCAACGTGAGTCCTTCTATGGAGTGCAGTCCTTCAGGAACAGACTGCTCCAGTGTAGGTCCCCCATGGGGTCACAAGTCCTGCCAGCAAACCTGCTCCAGCATGGGCTTCTCTCTCCACAGGACCACAGCTCCTGCCAGAAGCCTGCTCCAGTGTGGGATCTCCATGGCATCACAGCCTCCTTTGGGTGCATCCACCTGCTCTGGCATGGGGTCCTCCATGAGCTGCAGGTGGTTATCTTCTCCACTGTTAACTTCCAGGAGGACAGCCTGCCTCACCATGGTCTTCACCATGGACTGCACAAGAATCTCTGCTCTGGCACCTGGAGCACCTCCTCCCCCTCCTTCTTCACAGACCTTGGTTTCTACCTATAGTTCTTTCACTCCTCTCTCCTGGTTGCTGTCACACAGAGGTTTTTTTCCCCCTTCTTAAATATGTTATCCCAGAGGCACTACCACCATCACTAGTGGGCTCAACCTTGGCCAGTGTCAGGTCCATCTTGGAGCCGGCTGGCATTGTCTCTATCGGACATAGGGGAAACTTCTAGCAGCTTCTCACAGAAGCCCCCTGCTACCAAAACCTTGCCACACAAACCCAATACAAATTCTTAGAAGAGCCTCCATCATATTTCAGAACGATTATTCTTGCTGCTCTTTACACACTCATTTTCTTTCTTCCTGCCATATTTAAACCAAGAAATAATCACCTGCTGAAATCAATACTGAAAAATAAGATAGTGCTAGCTATTTTTAGTAAGAATAATATCATCACACTCCTAGCCACCTTCTACAAGTTTTCTGACTGGTAGAAAGAAAACCCAGTCATGTTTCACCGCTAAAACCAAACTTCTATAGTCAAATTCACCTTTCAAGACAACGGATTCCATTTAATGGCCACATCCATCCACTGATTACAAGAAACCGCTTCCACTTTCCAGCCCACCTGACTGTCCAGAAAGCTGTACCATGTTCTTACCATTTCCAGGCTGGTATAAAATAACTTTGATATTTTTCATACCTCCCCTATAGTATCTTAAAATCTAAAGTTTGACTGCAGTTGCAGATTAAAACTGTAGTACAATTCTCCTAACATCACAATATTTCAAATGTATTTGCATATCTATTTCCTACTGGCATGAGTTAAAAAGAAATTAAATCTAGAAAAAATAAAGTGATGATGAGTTTTTCTTCATGTCAATAATCCACACTAAGACTGATGACAGTAGATTTAAATTTCAAAGTTATGTAATCATTCCATATGGTGACTGTCATAAATAAAAACTTGAATGAAGCTACCCTGTATGCAAGCGATTAGCAAAATTTTAGATACTAAATATTTCAGAAGGTTTTACTCCAATAGTGAGGTTGCTTGCCTTTGGCAAGAGGGTATATCAGGTCTGCAGAAGCTTAAGCTGTTAGGTTTTGCAAAAATTTAAAAATCTCTGTCAGATGCGTTCACACATGCAGGAAGCCTGTTTGCATCAGCAGGTATAGCTAATGCAGAGAGAACATTCCAAAAATATGCATTTCAGCTTTTACATTTTGCATAAAAAGTAGTCGTGTGTTTTGGTCTAGTGAATCTGTCAAAAAAAGTATTTATATGAATATTCGTAAGAATAAGTTACCATATAATCATCCTACATGATTCAATCATTTAACAAGCTTGAGAACTAGTACACAGATGGTTAGTTGCCAAAATGCCATTCATTTCCTTGCATCATCTTGATTATTTGCAGCTGAGAAAAATCAGCTCTGAGTTTGCAAATAATAATAACAACTTTTCTTCTTATCATTTCCATGTGTATGAAACAAATATTTAATAATCTCTATCAGCAGATATCAAAGAGGAATTAGGGGTTCAGATTTGCCTTAAAGCCACCTTGATTTAACAAATCATTGGATTACCCAAGCGATTTTAATTGTCTTAACCCCTCTTTTACTATCTACATGCACATTCAGAGAGACAAAGCATGGCTCATTCACCTGCATCTGGCCGAACTGCAAAACTGGACTACAAGTCCGAGCCCTTAACCTCATCAACATTATTTCACAAATCAGGCAGTTCTCTGGCAACGTGGCGTATCTGAAGTCACACAGCAAGAAAAAGGCAAGACTAAAGTTGTAAGGTCAAACCTAGCAGTGTCCGCACGCTAAGCATCTACAAGCTTCAAAATGTTGTGTGTGAGGCCTTTCAGATGAAATATGAATACAAGTAAAGCGAGAAACACAATACTGTAAGTCATCAGAGTACTGTACTACTTAGAGGTCCTGGCTGAGATCAAAGCGTGATACTCTAGGCACCATGCAAACAAGCAGAGAGAAACTATCCTGATTCAAACAGCTTACAAATTGTGTAAATAATTAAAAAAAAAAAAAAAAGACAGAGAGATTGTATAATCTTTTCTCTACAAGTAAGAGAACTTAAATGTTTAAAGGAGACAGATCAAGGAACTTCATGGAAACTCTGTGATACAAAGATCATTGTTTTCAAAGCCATATTACACGCAGCACACATAGACAAAGTTTTCCCTTATAACCCAGTTGCAAAATCTTTCATAAATCTACAACATACAAAAGCAGTATCAGAAGTGCAATACTAGGAAACTCAGCTTCTTGACCTGTACCAGTTCTAGGACGTCAGTAGCCCAGTCATTACTTTGCTACCACTGTACCCTTATCACAAGGAACACATATAGCCATTTAGCTGGAAATGTGACAAGCTGTCCAACAAAAAAAAAAAAAAACTTGCCCTTAAAAAAACACAGAGTCCTGCATTTACAAATATTCCTGTTCTTTTTCAATAGACACTGAAATAAAGTATTTCGCAATATATTCCTTCTTGGTTCGCTAGTTCCTGTTAATCCATCTGACTTTACTCTTCTCCACCAAAAGTACAGTTTGAACAGTCACAAATCAGTATCTTTTTCTTATGTTAACAGAAACACAACAAGGTTTTAGTGTTAAAGTAACTTCTGTTTTTTCCTAGTAATGCAGCAAAAATTATTAATTTCAGCATCCAAAAAAAAGCATGGAATTCTTTAAGTTCAAAGGCCAAAATACACTCAAGTGCATTATCTGACCTGTGAACTAACAAACAGATACAGAAATTATTGGAGATACATGCTTTTTGACTCGTCCTCACAAAAAGCCAACTACGGCTTCCAAACCTATTAAACAACTTCATGGTATTGTTCTTCCATTCAAATTAGTGCATACTTCTTCACTTTTATCTAGAAATTACATTCTCATTGATGGATGGCCTCAATAAACAGTCTAACAGTAATTGCTCTTTGTCAAGTGCTTGTAGGTGTTTGTGTGAGTAAATTTGCATTCTTTTCTTCGCAGATTTTTCTGATCAAGCAGTGTTTAACATAAAAATGGATTTGCCTCTTACTAATGAACACTGGATAAGACACATCATAATTTGAAATACAATAGTGGTTTCTGCTTTGCAAATAAGTAACCTTTGAGATGCGAGAGTACTGTGTCAAAATATGGTAATTTAAGTCAACTGTATTTTCAAAACACAGTTTTGCATAAACGTCTTATCCCTCCTTTGAAGGATATTCAAGTTTGTTGAAACCACAAAAAACATCTTGGTCTTCCCTTAGTGGATCCATAGAGCACTTAAAATTATTTAGATTATTAATTTAACGTATCCCTACTAAAAAGAAAAAAAAAAAAAAAAAAAAAAAAAAACAACAACCTTATGTTTACCAAAACTTCAGAACAAAATACACGACTGATAATATATAGTAGATTTTCTCTTCCTTAATAGAAGCAGCCCATTCTTTCATGGTTTTACATCATGTTTTCCTGTTTCATACTATCAGGTTTGAGGGATGTCTTTCAAAGATAGAGATTATTTCTTCAAGGATCAGTATTACAAAGCTCATTAAAGCATCTACTAGGAAGACCAGCACCTGAATGGTACATAACATATCCATCATCCTTATTACCGCTCATACGTAAATAGAAGGACACACCACATAGCTTAACTAGGCAGTTGAAAAACTCTCCTGCAACAGAAGTCAAATATGTACAGCATGGAAACACCAATGTATACGTGGAAGAGACTTTGTAACAACCAGCATCATTAAGTACAAGTAACTACCTGATTGCCTATGAAAGATCAAGCAACCAAAGTATCATCAGTGAAAGTTAAAAACAAAAATTTAGGCAAAAGGCACCAAAGTATTATCAGAGTTTTAATAACTGTAAAGGACATAAACCAGTACTTATACTTCAACTCAAATAGTACCAAAAGCAGCATCCCATCCAGGGCAAATAACCTTTAGGTTAGTCTCGATTTGTCATATGCCACCTGTTGAAGCACGAACCTCCCTCCCCACAAAGCTTTCTCTGCAGCACGCAAGACTGGCAACCGACCACGCTTTATTACAAGAGGTCTAATGTCACCCCCATACACTGTAGAGCACTTCAAGGAAAGCTAGAAATGTATGTGTGTAACTCCATATGTTCCTAAAGCAATCCAAGTACAACTGTGCACATTGAAACAGGTGTTTCAACTTTTGGCAGGACAGCAGCTTTTATAACAAAACTCCTATTTCAGACAGATAGGCACTGGCTGGCTTCAATTTTAGCCTGGAAGAAATGAGCATATGCTGTTGAACTATTCTGTGATGGCCAGACACAGACTGTCTACCTCAACATGAATCAAATATTTTAAGATGAGTATAGGAGACTATTTCTGGGAAAATTACAATGTGCCTATAGTTTCAAAATCCTGTCTCTTAAAACATGTTTTAAGTAGGTAAAGGTGAAAATAATGACAATATACAAATAACACACAAGATCAAATTTGATTCCAAATTCTTTAGACATATCCTTCTAACAAAGCATATTAAAGATTAAAACACACTGAAATGCACTTAGCAGATCTTAGGAGCCTGGTACAAAAAACAATAAGCACCTTTTTTCTACATGTATCATAATGCTCTTCTGCAGTATTTGCAAGCCTAACATCAAAGCACTCTTCAAATCCACAAAACAACAAAATCTAAAAGTGGAATACAACATACTCTACAACCAAAATTAACCTATTTTATTTATCAAAATCTAAGAGAGAAGCAAAATAGAAAATGGCATGAAGCACAAGAAGCAGGGATTTTGTAGGTATCTACTTTAGTAATCTGAGATATGTGAACAACATAACAGTTTTAAAAATAGGTTGCCACGATCTCTAACAGGATATTGTCTCTGGTAAACTACACAACCAAGAAGCACTTTGTTTTCTTATTATGAAATGCTGATCAGGTCCATAACCCTGAACAGAGAGCTGCATAATGGACCACTGTAATCCAGCAGGCCAATAATGAATGTAATAGGAGTCAGCACCAGATCTGACACTTTCTGGGAGGAAAGAACCTGTATCCTGAGATCTGATATTAAAACACTGCCTAAACACATCATAATCAAGCATTTTCATCTTCTATCAATTCAATAGAAGTAGAATACACCATCTGAAAAGACACTAAACTGCTCTAGACTGCACTGCTACATCTCTAGATTAAGTTTTTACAGCACGACAGTACCTATTTGACAACATCCATGGCCACGTTTTCTTTTCATGTCCATTTCTGCAAGACTTGACATTTACAATACTTACGCATTGCAATAAGGTTTCTTTTCATATCCTTTGTAGTTATTCATGTTCAGAGCCATTTTGCAAACTTCACAGTGGAAACATCCTTTATGCCAGTACTGTAAAGAAACATAAACTAGAATTACTTAGGATACTCGTGTTTTGAAAGCTATGTTAGGGTACAGCAAACATAAAAACACAATTACATGTCAATATTTTGGCTGTGCATTACAGGTCTCTGCAAACTAAATCAAAAGAATTACTTTCATGTGAAACCAAAGGTGCTTCTGAAACACTCTCAGAAGCATAAATTCTCTGCTAAGGTGAATAGGTGAATGCCAAGACCTCAGCACGCTGACTTTGTCAGGATTATGTTAAAGATAACTAAAGGAGGAGTTTGACATTTTGCCTCATTAAAGGAAAAANCAACCAGCACAGCTTGCTAAGGATGCAATCGTATGTGAATAAAATCACTAACTAATGCGACGCTGGCTGTTGGGTGCGCTGAACAGACACTAAATTGAGCACGTAATACAGTATTTTCCCCCGGTAGCTCTTGCCTTTCCAGGGACGTTAATTTGGCGCATCTGCCACAGCCTCATTGCTGTTATTCACGGAGCGACGGCGCTCGGCGGTACCCAGCATCACCGGGGGACACCCCCGAGGGACGGGGCTGTCGCCACCCCGCTGCCCGGCCGCCATGGCGTGCGG